>JADWQK010002335.1:0-162745 GCA_017933935.1 Sesamia nonagrioides | reverse complement strand
AAATTAAAAGAACAAACTGAACCTGAACACTAAAACAAAAAAAAGTACAAAATTAAGTAGCCATTGGACTATTGATAAAAGCTCGCAGGAATTTCTTTATGGTGTCGTGGTGTATATCTACCAAGTCACTACGGCCATTAACAATTTTGCATAATCTAGAAATCGGGGAATTTGCACCAAGCACAGACTTTCGAAGTGGCGGACACAGGGGTGTAATCTTATTCCTAGGATATCTAGAGGGCGCGTGGAATCTAATAAGCCTCAATAAAGTGGGGCAGTCGATCTTATTACGCAACAATTTGTAAAGAAACAAAGCATCAGCTATATCTCTACGCGTGGATAACGTTTGTATTTTGAAATGAGACAGACGGGCTTTGTATGAGGGCAGACGCTTAGATTTGCCTTCACTAAAGGCTAAATGCCATACAAAACGCTTCTGGACCCTTTCCAGGCGCAACATGTGAGTGGCATAGTGAGGTCTCCATACAACACTGCAATACTCCATAACACTTCGTACGAGACTGTTATATAACATTATCTTAGTGCTACTTTTGCGAAAGCCTTTGGTGTTACGAAGTAGGAACCCTAACATTTTTGATGACTTTTTAATAATATATTCAATATGGGGCACAAAAGTGACTTTTTGTCAAAAAGTACTCCCAGATCCCTTATTGTTTCGACTACTTGAACTCGCTCTTGGTCTATGAAGTATTCTGTGTCAATACAGCAAATTTTCCGCGTATACTTTACATGGTAACATTTCTTTGGATTTAGTTGCATTTTATTATTGTAGCACCATTTTATAATTTGGTTAAGATCGTCTTGCAGAAGTTCGCTGTCTCTTTTTGATTCGATTACTCGTGCAAATTTTAAGTCATCGGCATACAGGAATGGTTCAGAAAAACGAAAACATTCAGGAAGGTCATTTATGAATATAATAAATAGTATAGGTGCTAAGTGAGATCCCTGGGGGGCGCCCGATGTTATTTTGTGTGCAGCCGATCGAAAACCGTTTACAACGACAAAGAATTCGCGTTCAGTAAGATATGACTTGAACCAACTCAGAAGAGACCCATCTATACCATATGCTGTTAGTTTATTTATCAGTATAGAATGGGACATTTTGTCAAATGCCTTACTGAAGTCTGTATATACTACGTCAAATTGTTTGCCTGCATCTACAGCCCGTATTAGGGACTCCGTAAATGACACTAAATTTGTAGCTGTAGATCTAGATGCTACAAAACCGTGTTGATTATCAGTAAGATACAATCTTAAGTGTTGCTGAATGTGTGGACATATAATAGATTCAAAAATCCTTGCAAACGTGGACAAAATTGAAATTGACCTGTAGTTACTCACGATATCTTTTTTATCTGATTTATGCACTGGTACCACCTTGGCTTTTTTCCATTCTGATGGAAAAGTTCCCGCAGTCAGCGATGCATTATATATTATTAGTAAGGGAAACACTAGAGCTGTGGCACAGTTGGAAATAAAAACAGGTGGGATGCCATCCGGGCCAGGTCCTTTGCTAATGTTTACTGTTTTAAGTTTCTTTAGTAAACAGTCGCGATCAATTACTGGAGTACTCAAGCCCTGACTATTATGATGTAGTGCTTGGAGGTACTGTGTCTGGCAGTTAATATCTGTATCCTTGTCAGTCGTGTACACGGTAACAAAGTGGTTTGCGAAAAGGTCGCAGATTTCAGAACCGTTAGATGTTATAACCTGTCCATCAGTCATTGTCAAAGGGTAGCCACTAGAGCCACCGCGTTTTGCTTTTATGTAATTCCAGAGCAGTTTGGGATTATCTTTTATGTCCTTTTCAATTCCATCAATATAATTGTTATACAAATTCATGGCCAATTTTTTACACCGCCTGGATACCAGTTTTAATTCAATCCCATCCAGAGGATTTCCGTATTTTCCATAACGCAACCTCAGCCTATTTTTTTCTTTTAAAGATTTAATTAATGCTAAATCAAACCACGGCGGATAGAGACAATTTTTTGGTTTGCGATTTGGCACAAATTTCCCAATAGCATCACGCAAATATTTGTAGAAAATTGCTACCATGTCATCTATATCACAAGTATTCCGAAAAAGTTCGTTCCAGTTCAGCTTATTTAAGTAATTATTAATTTCGGGGTAATTAGCCTTGTAAAAATTAGGTCTTGAGTTCATATTATACGGCAAATTACAGGTTTTAAGCAGAGACATAGTTAGTTCAAGGGGGGGATGAAATTTATCAACGGCTACCAGAGAATTGCTAGACTCGTTTACTGAACAAGTTGACTCTGTTGATAAGACTAGATCCAATATTCGGCCAGAGCTGTTCTTTACATAATTATGTTGCAATAGTTGATTCACATTCATAAAATCCAAGAGATTTTGACAAGTTTTAGGCAGAGAGTCAATTACGGCAGTTTTATCCCAATTCAATTTACTTAGGTTAAAATCACCCATTATATAACAGGGGATTTCCTTTGAGTCAAGCACTCTGTTGCAGCTTTCCATAAAATGATCCAACGTTGCGAGACATACTGGTGGTGGAAGATAGACGGCACAGAGTGCAACTTGGCGTGACTTGTGAGATGTCGATATGTCAAGTGTGACCCAGAGGTCTTCACAATTACTTTGCCAGCGATCAATACGTGTTGAGTTAATCCTTTTATTAACTGCTATCAAGACTCCACCTCCGTTTCTGTTGTTTTGAACCCCAGTTGCTTCTCTGTCCCGTCTGTAAACTTCATACCGATCATCAAACAATTCACTACTCAATACATTACTGTTTAGCCAGGTTTCTGTTAATACAATAACATCACAATTCATAATACTTAGATTACAGTAAAAAATACTCGTTTTGGTTCTTAGGCCTCTACAATTTTGGTAATATATTAAAATGTCGTTGAATTTCATGTGGTTCCAAACTAATGCATGCATTAAACTACAGTAGTAAAAAATAAAAAAAAAAAAACAATCACAACAAACAGGTACACCCCCATCACACAACCTTACTAAGACTATTTTTGTTCCTAATTTGAATATATTCTGCGCCGTCAATCTTCCTCACAAATATTCTACCGTTCCTGACCCACACATATTTATAATTCTTCTCTTTGGCTTTTATCCTCGCAGCTGCATGAAGAGCTCTATTAGTCGGGGACAGATGTTCAGCAACAAAGATTGGAGATTTTGGTCCAGCATATCCAAGGTGCGAACAGTTCAGCTTTTCTTGAGGGTTAGCTTGGTTGTATTTAACTGTCGCTGCCAGAAGATGATCACGCATCCTTGGTGAGGCCAATTGGACGATTATAGAGCGAGGGCGGTTACTTGATGGGCCGGCCTTTGCAATACGAGTGCAGTGTTATATGTCGTTTTCATTGATTTCGCAATTAACAACACGCGCAAGTTGAGTTACAATGTTGTAAACATTTTCATTTTTATTTTCCGGTACACATTGCAATTCTATGTTGTTCGATCTCGACTGTTGCTCCAGGTTAGCAAGTCTGTCGCTGAGGCTTTCCACGGTGAGCTTCAGATCTGTGTTTTCCACTTCTAATTTTGTGATAATCTCCCTAGATAGCTCGTGTGCCTTCATTATGTCTTCAAATTTCTTATTCATGAAAGACATCGACTCAACAATATCTGCAATTTCCTTCTTAATCGGTGCTAGTTCTTTGCTAATCGTGGCAACAACAGTGTTATTGAACTTCGCCGACATTTCACTCAACTCATACTTTATCACTTCTCTTATAAGGGCACGCAGTTCATCATTGTCATTTTTTCAAACAGATCTGTAATGCTTTATATATAAACTCAATGTTTGTGTGTTTTGATAAGTATTTCAAAGATGTTTCATTTTGGGCCACCACTATGTACGCTATATAGATAAAAAGGAAAAAAAATTAAGATTTTCATAAAAATACTACTAAATTAAATTGAATAAAAATACAAGTACATATAATTAATTATTTGAAACGTTTTATAGTGAGATAACCCTTTATTAAGGTAGCCACATGACACTTTTTGTGACGTTTGATTGGCGACTTTGACAGTTCTATTTTCCCGTTGTGTTAGTGTGGAGCGTTGATTAGAGTTGATTGTGTTTATTTACTAGGCCGTATGTTCGGAATTCATGTTTTGTTTTTTTCGCAGTCTTATGGTAGATAATAATATAGATACGATAGCCTTAGATACATGACAAGTCAATCAAATGTCACTGTCAAAATCTTATTTCGCTTATTGCCGACCACCATATTTATTAGTAGTTGTGTTGCACTCCTTGGCCGAGTTAAATTGAATCAGTATAAAAACTAAGCCAAAATGTAGGAAATTATCTTAAAAAAACAGTGAAGTATAGCGTAACTATATCTAGCATTAAGTGTACAATGTGCTGGCCCAGGCTCCATACATTTCTGAAACATCTCCTTTAAATCACATTCTTCCCCTAGAGGATGAATGAAATTCAGTACAATTTTCTTCCCCTGTTTTTAACAGATTATAAATTATTATTGTTATGTTCGCTTTTTGTAGCATAGAATGTCACTTTATGAGCAAGTGGTACGAAAAAATAATTTAACATATAATAGACTCACTAACTGACCTTTTCATTCACAACAACAACAACCACACACACAACACAACACAACCTAACAACACAACACAATCACAACACAATCTAACACAACACAATCACAACACAATCTAACTGCAATACTTCGGTATCGCCTTCGGGTTGTGGAGGTCAGACGGTAGTCGCTTCACGGAAAATGTCAAAGTTTAGCGAAACTTAGCAGTTAGACTGGTAAAGTGGACCCCGGTCTCCAAAGCTGAAGAAGCTTCGGATGCGACTGGGATTAACGCTGAGATGAAGATGATGAATGTAGTATTTGAATGTAGAGCATTTATTATGTATCTCTCTATAAGGTGTTGATAAATATCGGGTGTCTTCCAATGTTTGATTCTAGAACATGCACAAAGCTTTTTTTGTCATCAAATCACCTCTCCCGCTCTGGGCGCAGCGGAAGGGCGTGCCAGACTTTTCCCACCCGTGTTTCTTCACTGGCCTGTGCACCAGGGCCACGGTTTCTTTTTTAACTAACCCGCAACCCTGACCCATTAGGCATCAGTCTTCTTGGTCCCCCAGAAGCCTTTGTACTAGTTGAATCGCTGTGATATTGGGTTGTCTTCTGGCAGTCATTTCGAAAAATCGATCACGAAATGACTGCCAGAGTTATGGTAGCTGGGAGCGTTCCTCCCTAGTAACCCATAACTACGCAACTAAGATGGTGTCAGCAGGTAAATTTCATGTACCAAGAGTTAGTAATTATTTTGGCGACCGAACGCTGGACAAAAGAGTAGGTACCATACTGGCTTAACCAATTGCCTGCTGACATAAGAGGTCAGAAAATTTGCCAGGTCACTTAAAATGATCTTACTCAGTAGTCTGTAAGCAATTATGTAAGATGTGATATTGTTAATGTAACTTTTTTGCTAGTAATAATAATTTATTGCAGATGGACTGTTTGTTCCGTTCCCACAGACAAACCGTGAAAACGGTTTTGCGGGACATAGCTTTTATCTCTAAATGGTGAATATTGCATACTTCAGAATAGTATTGTATGACATTATTGTCAATTTACAACGAAGGCATCTTGGTAGAGTCTGCTGTGTCCATTTACTTGCAACTATATTAGCAACTTTGTTCAGTTCAGTATTCTGAAAATCTTGTTTTATACTTTTTCAGCGTCGTTTTTTGTCGTAGTTGGGTTTTAGTTTTTTTACTTTTTATTATTATAGGACTTTTTGGCTTGGTTGCTAAGACCTTTGAGCCATTTCTTCGTTAATCTTGTCTTCTTTTTTAACTTATCCTAACTTATTCTAAACTTATCCTAACTTAACCTAACCTAAACCTATCTCCTTTCGTCTCCCGCGTGAACCGACACTAGGAGGAAGATTTGTGACACTATCATGATGTGGCCACTATGCTGCAATATTTCAATGTTCTATAAGAATTATTCACTGAATGCACTTTTTACTACATAAATCACAACTTTTTATTTAGTAAACGACACTATAAATAATTTAAAAGTTCAATGAAAAATGAGCGTGGCATTCATTTTGGCTTTCCCGCCAAACCTCCAATAAACGTAGTTCCTCTAATCTGTATATTAAAAGCATTGAAAAAGTAAAAGCAGGAAAAAGTAGAAATTCTTGACCACCCTCCATACAATCCTGACATAAGCCGTAACGATTTCTGTATACTTCCTAAAATTAAGAGTCCGTGCACAAAATTCTCTCGCTACAGTTTAGGTAAAATCGTTGCGATGTTACCTTTGTGTGCATCGTTCTAGCAGCTAGACGCACACGCGCGTAAATATCGAGCTTAGTGAACGCTTAAACATTTTTGATCCTTTAGAAGATATTATTCTAAATTATATAAAGTATGATTTGTGAATAGTCGGAAACGAGTGCACATTGTATATTTATCACAATTTAGATGAATATTGATACATTTGAAATTAAAAAAATATGGTGTAATGATAGTTTATTACATAGGCAATTTAAGAAATAAAAACATATACGGTAAAATGAAATATTAGAATAAGTAATCAGTTTAATTTAATATTCTTCTTTAATATAATATTATCTAGAAATCTAAAATAAATAAATAAATAAATAAATATATACTGACAAATCACACAGCTTGAGCTAGCCCTAAAGTAAGTTCGAGACTTGTGATATGGGATACTAACTCAACGATACTATATTTATAAGAAATACATATATAGATAAACATTCAAGACCCAGGTCAATCAGGAAAAGATCGTTTTTCATCATGACATGGCCGGGGATCGAACCCGGGGCCTCCGCGTCGCAGGCAGGCGTGTTGACCGCTGCGCCACGGAGGTCGACAGAAAACAAAAAAAAAACAATCTAAAAACCCTAAACAATCTAAAATCTATTAACAAAATTTTAGGGTTAACATAATTATTACGCGATAATATATCGACGCTTGAAAGGCAATCATATCTAAGCGACAAAAATTCGTAAATTGAGTTATATACAATTATATACCAAACGACGCAGAAAAATCTGGCGGTTCGAATGGTGTATATAACTCAATTTACGAATTTTTGTCGCTAGATAGATTTCTAGGGTCATCACGAATCGTCTCGCTCGCAGGTTCGACGACTTCCAGCCTCCCGAACAAGCAGGCTTCCGAAAAGGCTTTAGCACCATAGACCACATTCATACGCTGCGGCAAGTTATACAGAAGTCCGAGGAGTATAACAAACCACTATGCTGGCGTTTGTGGACTATGAGAAGGCCTTCGATTCGATTGAGACTTGGGCGGTGCTACAGTCTCTCCAGCGATGCCAAATTGACCATCGATACATTGAGGTGATAAAGTGTTTGTACAAAAACGCCACCATGTCAGTCCGTCTCCAGGATCAGGACTCGAAACCGATCAAACTGCAGCGTGGAGTGAGACAAGGAGATGTCATATCTCCTAAATTGTTCACTGCTGCGTTGGAAGATGTCTTCAAGCTCCTGGACTGGAAAGGACTTGGCGTCAACATCAACGGCGAGTACATCACTAATCTCCGTTTCGCAGATGATATCGTGGTCATGGCTGAGACCCTGGAAGACTTGAGCAAAATGCTCAATGACCTCAGCAGAGCTTCCCAACAAGTGGGTCTAAAAATGAACATGGATAAGACGAAGATCATGTCGAACTCTCATGTCGTACCCACTCCAATTGTAGTTGGTTGCTCTGCACTCGAAGTTGTTGACGAGTATGTATACCTGGGACAAACAGTCCAACTAGGTAGGTTCAACCTCGAGAAAGAGGTCATCATCATCATCCCAGCGTTATTCCCAGTCGCATCCGAAGCCTTTTTCAGCTTTGGAGTCTGGGGTCCGCTTTACCAGTCCAACTGCTGATATGGCTAAACTTCGACATTTTCCGTGAAGCGACTGCCGTCTGACCTCCACAACCCGAAGGCGACATCGAAGCATTACAGTTAGACCAATTGTTGGACTTTTGAGGGCTCCAACTACCCGTAACGACTACCACTAGATGTTCGTATGGCAACCGGGACCAACGGCTTAACGTGCTTTCCGAGGCACGACCAGACCAGTGCAAATATTCATATTCATGCATACAAATACTTGCAGTGTGCGGGGATCGAACCCGCGCCACCCTGCGCAGCGGCCGCGTCCGCTACCGCTACGCCACGGAGGCTGTCAACTGCACCTGTTTAGGATAAAACGTCTGGGTACCAAGCACCATTGAAGCACCGGGGCTTTGCAAGCATTATATGGTTGCAGAGACTTTATTAAACAGCACCTGTAAGATTGCCGATCGATACTTCGAGAAAGAGGTGTCTCGGTGAATCCAGCTCGGTTGGGCAGCGTTCGGGAAGCTACGCTACATCTTCTCGTCGTCCAAGATACAACAGTGTCTCAAGACTAAAGTCTTTGACCAGTGTGTGTTGCCAGTGATGACTTACGGAACTGAAACGTGGTCGCTCACAATGGGCCTCATACGAAGGCTCAGAGTCACACAAAGGGCAATGAAAAGAGCGCTAGGAGTTTCTGTGCGTGATCGAATCAGAAATGAGGAGATCCGCAGAAGAACCAAAGTCACCGACATAGCTCTGCGAGTCGCTAAACTTAAGTGGCAGTGGGCAGGGCACATTGCTCGTAGAACCGATGGCCGATGGGGCAGTAAGGTTCTGGAGTGGCGGCCACGTACTGGAAGACGCAGCGTAGGGAGGCCCCCAACAAGGTGGACCGATGACCTGGTGAAGGTCGCGGGAAGCCGATGGATGCAGGCAGCACAAGACCGGTCAGCGTGGAAAGCCTTGGGGGAGGCCTTTGTCCAGCAGTGGACATCTATAGGCTGTAGAAGAAGAAGAAGATATGATTGCCTTTCAAGCGTCGATATCTATGTCCTACCTACTGTAGTAAGTATATATAAATAAATTAATTTTCCTTTTGAGTTTTTGCAATAACTAAATAATTAGTTTATGGATACCAATATTAAAGTGTAGTGTAAGTACCTACATATACAATATCATAATCATCTGCCTAGCCTTTTTCCCAACTATGTTCGGACCGGCTTCCAGTCTAACCGGATGCAGCATTTAGGATTACGATAGATACCTCCAGTTAGACAGATTTCCAGTATTTAGGTAAACGATATATAAAACAAAAACATGTTTAAAATATTATTTAACAAAGAATTTTAAAGCAACCGTAAGAATACCTTAAAGAAATCTCTTAGATGAACTTCAGGACCTAGCTGCCGGCATTAGCCTCCTATTATTTGAAAATGAAGTGTCTCGTAGAGGCATTGAACGAGATTTTCTTGGATCGACAATTTCGGGCAATAGGCAAAAGTTGGTTTTTCGTCTGTGCAGTAATAGTTTTCACATTGTGAATGGTCTCCATAAATATGTTGTGGGCTGTTGATAATGTCTTTTTGTAAGTTTTTGATTTGCTCAGTAAATGGAACATTTTGAGTTCCTCGGAATCTTACTGCTGCTTTCACAGCAATGCGTAATCGGTTCACTCGATCAGAATGTAGTAGCTTGCGTTCGTTTAATGGGATGGACGTATCTTTCATCAAACTTAAATTTTTTCCATTATAATTGCGCATTAAGTGATTGGAACACTCCACTTTTTCGACCGTAACGTTTGAATATGGCCTGCTTTCCAATATGTTTTTATACACACTTGAGTCACCATCAGCAATAAGTTTTGCATACACTAAATTATGTGTTTTCACAGATTCTCTAAATCCCTCAACGATTATTGATTTCTCCATACTAGTGGAAGAGCCAGTATGATTTTTATTACACCGGTGTTTCAGGGGTGTAATATTTTTATTAGCTGCACGGGAACATGTAACACAGTATTTATTTTTAATACCAACATGTAATAATTTGCCAGTTTTCACCCCTATTAGCTAGCTCCAACGCCTGCTGCGGAAGAAAAAATTGTTTTATATGAACGTTTTCCCCAAGCAGCATCAGCTGTTACGGCTATAGTTGGTATACCTGATGGACTTACATTGCCACTTTCGAGAGCTATAGAAGCCTCTTCCTTACCAGCTTCTATCATTGTGGCTTCGGCTGTAGTTTTCCACCAGTTAAATAAATTGACGTGACATTTTTCATAAATGGATTTATTCATAAGTGGTCAATCTATGGAAGCAGCTAGCTCATTTAAGTTGGTTCGACCACATCCGATACTTATAACTCCCGAAACAGCGCTTTGGTTAACGTCCAGTTTGTTTGTTTTAATTTGACACGTCTTTAGCAGGAATTGACTTCCACACATTGCACATGACAATGAAAATGTTGAACAAAACCCTTGCAATTTTTCTTCAATTATAACGAGTTTTGATGCATTGCATCCAAATTTTGAATTGTGACTTAATATGTTAATAAATTGGTCAAAAAAATACTGAAAATCAACTACTCTTCGTCCTTCTATAACCAACAACGAAACTGGTGACTGCTGAAACAACAAAAATTCAAACTTATGTGTGTTTCTGGTGAATTAAATTAATTATTATTACTTAATGTGCATTAAATGCAGCATAGTTAGTACATCCAGTACATACCTTGTTTGACTCAGTTTCAAAGACATCGCTTGAAAATAAATTTGTTGCCAAACAACTAATAATAATTAATGATATAGGTATTGTTCCTGTTTATTATAGTCTAAGTATATAATGTAAATATATTATAAATGTTTCTTTAATAGTTATTCTGACTTTATGTATGTAATGTTTTTTTTTTGTTTTGTATAATTTATTCTTACTTATAGCACTGAATTGGAATGCTCTGTAATAGTGCTATAATTGTATGTTTCTAAATAAATAACTTACTTCCTTTGGATTATTTTCTTTACTCTGCAATAAATAGCATATGAATATATAAAAAAAACAGTAACAAGCTGTATTTGATTGAAAGACTTGTGAAATAAAATTAATAAATAATTGTAGGTTATTGTGGTATTGGTGGTTGTAGGTTATGGTTGGTTTGGAAGTAAAAAGGGGAGGCCTTTGCCCAGAAGAGGGAGACACAGTAGGCTATTAAAAAAAAAATGAGATAGCAGAAACGTACTGTGCCTACATCAACTTCGACACTCATAGTAGATGACGAAGTGGTATCCAGTTGATTAAAAGTACGTTCTTTAAGCACTTGTCTGGCTCTTGCCATTCCCTCTCTATTCCTCTTTCTTTTATTGATACATTGGTAATGTGCTCCCTTGCTTCGCCCCATTATCTTAAAAAAAAAATGAGTTTAGGTATAACAAAAGCATTATGTGAATTGACTTTAATAGAGAACTAAAAAACCCAAGATATTTTTAAATTGGTTCACAAATTGGTTTACCATCAACGATTGCGTCACTGCTTACCATCAGGCAGGATTGCGGTCAAGCGCTAGTTTATAATATATAATAAAAAAAAAAAAAAACAAATGATGGAAAAATCTACGAACTCAAAAAAAATATACTCCTTCATTTTTAAAGTCGGTTAAAAATTAGTTAAAGCAATCCAAGGGATAAGTCGTAAATATCCTAATATAATTCACAACTAATATAATATTACTAAGAAAGAAAAATAATTAAAGGACCAAGTTGTGGTAGTCGCAGTACATTTTTTACATAAACCTACGTAAACCTCGCGAGCTCTTGGCGACACAAAGTGATACGTCCTCTCTTTGCGCTAGCCGTGTTACCACTGAGCCGGCGGCGTTTGCGCCAGTGTGACCAACCTTAAATTAGAGATCCTGCCCCACTTAGACAAGAAAACTGACAAATCCTGCCACAATCAAAAGCACAAAATGCCAAAATAATGCCAATATAATTTAAAAGTTTAAAATAAATAAACACATTATTTTTTTGTTGTGTAAAGTTGTATTTAAAACTAGCTGTGCCACACGGATTCACAGGCTTTTTTTTTTTAAATGCTCCGCTCCTATTGGTTGCAATGTGATGCTATATGGCCAAAAGCCTTCCTCGATGAATGGGCTATCAAACGAAAAAAGAATTTTTCAAATCGGACCAGTAGTTCCTGAGATTAGCACTTTCAAACAAACAAACAAACTCTTCAGCTTTATATGTATATTAGTAGGATAAATAATAGATCTTATATTCTAAAAGTGAACTGAATTAAATTACACATTCCTATTAGCATCGTATTCTTCTGGATCACTTTCTTTATACATCGCTTTTGTTATTTCTTTAGTTGGCTGGAATAAAACGCAGTCACCATATTCACTAATGCCCTGTCTAACAACTAAAAAAAAAGTTAAAAAACTAAAACCCAACTACGACAAAAAACGACGCTGAAAAAGTATAAAACAAGATTTTCAGAATACTGAACTGAACAAAGTTGCTAATGTAGTTGCAAGTAAATGGACACAGTACTAATGTCATACAATACTATTCTGAAGTATGCAATATTCACTATGTAGAGATAAATTTTCATGTTTGGAAAGGCGTAGTCACACGTTACATATACCTACCTACCGTAGCACCTTGACAACGTGTGACTACTACTACAACTTTCCAAACATGAAAATTTATCTCTACATAGTGAATATTGCATACTTCAGAATAGTATTGTATGACATTAGTACTGTGTCCATTTACTTGCAACTACATTAGCAACTTTGTTCAGTTCAGTATTCTGAAAATCTTGTTTTATACTTTTTCAGCGTGGTTTTTTTTCGTAGTTGGGTTTTAGTTTTTTAACTTTTTTTTATTTGTACTATTTTGGTGTTAAAGTGTATTTGTGGCGCATATTATTAACAAAAGTTAAGCTGATGAACTAAAAACTAGGTACTTGACATATTACATCTACACGCACATATAACAACATAAGCCCGAAGGCATATAGTGCAGAGGCCTTCTTATGGGAGATTTAGCCAGTTATCAAACTGTTTCCGCCTTCACCGCGTGGAGCTACTTCCAGCTTATGTCGTTTTCATTAGTGCATTACATATTCTATTAATGTTCACACTGCTCTACATTGCATAAAGCGATTCACAGTTCCCGTGATCCGCGCTTTACTCTAATCGCTCATATTTCACATCATTAAAGCATTCTTGTAATTATGTACAAGCATAAAGCACTCGTGAAGCTCTTTCACGTGATACCAAACACGGTATATTTATTTTAATTTTATATTAACATAGAACTTTTTGTCCGCTAGAGGGCGCAATACTAAATTTGGTGACAAGATTTATAGCTCATAACTAACAGAATATCAAAGCCCTTCTAATGGTACTGCAGTGGTCTTATTCTGATAAGTAGTAAAGAAGCTATGAACGAAAAGATGTGAATTATATGCAACCAGCCCATGAATACAGGTAAAGTCACGCGCAAATGCTAGCAATATATATATATTCAAAATGTACAAGTAAAGCGCTTTCAAGTGATACCAAACACGGCATATTTATCTTAACTTTATTTTTTTACTCTGTATGTTTTGTCCGCTAGAGGGCGCCACAGTAGATTTTGTGAAACCACATATAGCCTATAACCAGCGGACAATTAAGACGCTTCTAATGATATATCATTTGTCGAATTCTGATAAGTAGTTTAGAAGTTACGAGGGAACAGATGAACATACATACATACATAGCCTGTCAAAATCATAACCCTCCTTTTGCTTCGCCGTAGTCGGGTAAAAATAGAGGCGACATGTTCATTAATAAATCTGTTCGGCGTTTTTGTTTTATCAGATTGATTTTCAAGAATATCCTTTCACAAGCAGCATTCGGCTTGTTTTTGAACCATTACCTCTTAAGGTATTAATTTTTTAACCATAATTTAATTTTTTACCCGACTACGGCAAAGCAAAAGGAGGGTTATGATTTTGACAGGCTATGTATGTATGTATGTATGTATGTATGTATGTATGTATGTATGTATGTATGTATGTATGTATGTATGTATGTATGTATGTTCATCTGTTCCCTCGTAACTTCTAAACTACTTATTCGAATTCGATAAATGACATATCATTAGAAGCGTCTCAATTGTCTGCTGGTTATAGGCTATATGGAGTTTCACAAAATCTAACGTGGCGCCCTCTAGCGGACAAAATATACAGAGTAAAAAACAAAAGTTAAGATAAATATGCCGTGTTTGGTATCATTTGAAAGGGCTTATCTTGTACATTTTGAATATATATATATATTACTAGCATTTGCTTGTGACTTTACCTGTATTCATGGGCTGATTGCATATAATTCACATCTTTTCGTTCATAGATAGCTTCTATACTACTTATCAGAATAAGACCACTGCAGAACCATTAGAAGGGCCTTGATATTCTGTTGATTATGAGCTATAAAGCTTTTCACCAAATTTAGTATTACGCCCTCTAGCGGACAAAAAGTTCTATGTTAATACAAAATTAAAATAAATATACCGTATTTGGTATCATCTGAAAGAGCTTCACGAGTACTTTATGTTTGTACGTAATCCCTAGTAATGCTTCGTAGAAATTTGAATGTAAACCAGGGTTTGGTAAACGGAGCGATGGGAGTGGTGAAGGCCTTCGAATGGCCTGCTCTTCGGCGCGATCGGTTGGAACAGGAGAACAGCCAAGCGCTGTTCTCATACAATTTGACGACGCATCCATAAAAGCAGATACTAACGGACTTATCAAAATCGAGCCTTGCCTCACTGAATTTGACGGCTTGAGGGGTTCTGGGCAAATTTAGCGTAAAATGCTCCCGCTGATTCTTTCTTGGGGTTGTACTGTACATAAATTATAAGGTTGTACTCTAGATAAAAAAGTTACAGATCTAGGAAAGTCATTGTTTGCTAAAGGACAGGCCTATGTCGCTCTCGGTAGAGATAAAACCATAGAGGGATTATTTATAAGTGCCTTGGATCATAATAAATTACTTAAAAATCCACATGACAGTCGATCGTTAGCAGAATTAGATAGATTAATAAATCTTCCCAGGTCCTCTTAATATAAGTTTTTTTTTTTAATAATTATAAACTAGCGCTTGACTGCAATCCCGCCTGATGGTAAGCAGTGACGCAATCCTTGATGCCTGCGCACTAGTTTATTAAACCTATTCACTTAAAAAACTTAGGAATAGCAAGGATGACGGCAGTTGAGCCAGGTGATGCAATGTTAAATCCAAGACCAACACGACCAACCATGCTGCGCCAAAGGAAGATTGATCTGGAGACTCTCCACGACCAAACTCCCGACACAACAACATTTGGCGCATCGTACTCGCCACACAACGCAACACAAAGTGCTCAGACGCGTCCTCCGTACGGCTTCACCAGACATCATGCTGGAACACGAAGAATCGCTTGGCGGCAAGACTTTGTCTGGTGGTAACTTCTGCCGGCAGCCGATGTTATGGCCTACCACCGTTAGAAAAACATCCAATCTATTTATACTAACGGCCTCATCCACTAATTCATGACCCATTCGGTGCCATCGACGCAAATGTGCGTCGCTACTACAAAAAACCGGGAGCTTCATACGGGGAAACCGTTGCTATACGCGCTACGCTCCAAGCGCTACGAAATAGTAAAATAGGACATCTCTACATATTACTATACGCCGATACATAAGTCAAAAGAGATGTCGTATGTTAACTACCTAGTTTTTAGTTCGTCAATTTAACTTTTATTAATATTATGCGCCACAAATACACTTTAACACCAAAATAGTACAAATAATAAAAAGTTAAAAAACTAAAACCCAACTACGACAAAAACGACGCTGAAAAAGTATAAAACAAGATTTTCAGAATACTGAACTGAACAAAGTTGCTAATATAGTTGCAAGTAAATGGACACAGTAGACTCTACCAAGATGTCTTCGTTGTAAATTGACAATAATGTCTTACGATACTATTCTGAAGTATGCAATATTCACTATTTAGAGATAAATTTTCATGTTTGGAAAGGCGTAGTCACACGTTACATATACCTACCGTAGCACTTTCATAACGTGTGACTGCGGTTTTCCAAACATGAAAAATTATCTCTAAATAGTGAATATTGCATACTTCAGAATAGTATCGTAAGACATTATTGTCAATTTACAACGAAGGCATCTTGGTAGAGTCTACTGTGTCCATTTACTTGCAACTATATTAGCATCTTTGTTCAGTTCAGTATTCTGAAAATCTTGTTTTATACTTTTTCAGAGTCGTTTCTTGTCGTAGTTGGCTTTTAGTTTTTTTTATTTTGTATTGTTCCTAACAACAAATTGCTCTGTTCTCTGGTTGTAACTCATGATTCGAAAGTGCTTGTATCTAAGCATACTTGAATAAAGTATTATTTGAATTTGAATTGGATACTGCATCCTACTCTTTTTGTGGGCTGTAGCGGCTAGCGGCTATACTATATTGTTAATACTGCCGAAAGTGCCAAATCCTGCCAGATTTCTAAAACGTCAAACAAAAGTGCCACAGAGTAAAATAAAGGGCTAAACCTGCCAAAAAGGCAGGATCCTGCCACATATGGTCACACTGGTTTGCGCGCTCGTAAATATAGTAGATTTTGACATTGATTTTCATGATGAAAAAAATTCTTTTTAGAAAATAAACTTTTGTTTCTATTATAAAAATACCTTAAAATTAATGAGGCATTTTTTAATTTTTAAAAAAAGTTGCTTTATTATAGAAAAAACATACTTGTTTGCCTACAGTTTTCCCTTGAATTTCTTAATTTCTGTCTTCTTTTTTGGCTGAATTATGAAATAAACTCGAAAAAGTGGTCAAGCTAGCACCAAGATAGTTATATGCTGATGTGAATAGTACTTTTTTTATGGGCAAAATCGCTTGTAGTTTCTTCAGAAACTATGGTCAAACTTCACTCGAACGTGAAATTTGAAAAAAAGAGTATTGGAAATTGTAGATTTACTACTAATTATGAAGTTTCTTGAAAAAAGTAGTCAAGCTAGCACCTAGATGAAGAGTTGTACTATCCATATCATACATAATTTTACTAATATTATGTAACATATTCTCACAATCATGGAACAAAATTGATCAAAATGAGCAGATTAACAGGACGGACCCTTAAGAAAAGTCTTCGTAGTCAAAGGTTCCAGTCCGGTGAAGAAGTAGTCGACGCATTCAAGTCAGCCATTTGAACACTCCACTTTAGAGTGAACTAAATGTTGTAATATCTGGTTTAAGCGATGGAAAAGTGAATAGATGGAAAAGCTACGTGAGGAATACTTTGAAAAACAGTAAAAAGTACTATAAGGTTCTGGTTGTGTTTTTTTTTAACGACAAAACTTTAAAGGCGTGCCTCGTATAATAAGGAAACCTCTGAAATAAACATGTTGCATGTTGTCGGTTTCAATAAAAAGATTGATTACACCACATGCAGATTAAAGTGGATTAGAAACATAAATATGTAGCTACTAAAAATACGTCAATCTACGTCAAGCACCGACTAATTTTTCTTCCTTTCTTTCTTTTTTGACTTCGCACGGTTTGTGCATTTAGCCATTGTCACGTTGTTGAAAAAGGCGGCCACGTGAACCGTCTACGAGGGAGGTTTGAGGCAAAGTCATGATGAGGCCACAACGCTGCGATATCAATATTTTTTTTATGAATTGTTTACTGAATGCACTTTTTACTACATAAATCATGCACTTTTATTTAGTAAACAACACTTTAAACAATTTAAAAAGTCCACTGACTAATTTGATAGGACTAAACTTATTTTATAATTTTGTATGTCGTGGTCGCCTAGTGGTTAAAACACCAGCCTCTCAACTATGAGTGCGCGGGTTCGTTTCCAGGTGAGGCAAGTACCAATATAACTTTTCTAAAGTTATATGTACTTTCTAAGTATATCTTCGACACCAATGACTGAAGGTGAAAGAAAACATCTTGAGGAAACCTGGACTTTATGTCTGAAATCGCCAACCCACATTGAGCAAGCGGGGTGATTACGCTCAATCCTTCTCTGTATGAGAGGAGACCTGTGCCCAACAGTGGGACGATAAAAAGGTTCATAATGATGATGATGATGATGAAACTCATTTTTATTATCTATCCTTTTCTTAATAAAATGGAAAGAAAAAATTTATCTACTGAATTTAAATTTAGTTGAGAACAAGAGAATCTGGCACATTTCCTATTTTTGAGTTATTACTAGAGATCGGATATTTCGGCGCTTAAGTAACTTAAACTTGTTTTGACGATAGAAAAATATGGCTATGCCTTTTGGTACTAGGGTTGCCAGATGTCCGGTATATAACCGTACAGTCTGGTATTTTCAAGGCCTGTCCGGTAAAAAATCAATAGTCATACCGGACAAAACAACGCCCGGTATTTTGAGGAAAGTCGGTACTGGTCACAAGCGCCTACAAAAGTATGCATATGAAATCCATCAAATGCAAAAAACACGCGCGCTCCTCTCTCGCTGTCTGTATCCGCATAGAATAAAGAGGGGAAGTAGGTTATCTCCGACCCAATCCGCGATTTAATTGCCTACTGTCTTAGGGTTGACGACTGTCCGCGCTTCGTCGGTTACGGTTGTCGCCCAAACCGATAACAAATATTTATAGACTAAAAGCTTATGTTTAAATTATTTGCTTAGTATTTAGTTTACATATACCAGTCAGTTTTTTTTTTTTGTAATTTTTATTTTTAGTTTTGTACACATAAAGAACCAATTTGTTTGAACCAAGAATTTGTTTTTATTTTTAATTAATACAAATATAAATAATACAAACATAATATCTATTGAATCACACATTTAATACAAAATTACAAATTAGCTACAGAAAAATACCTACTTTCTTCGGTTTCGACTATTACGAAACGCGTTGTTATTAAACTTTAATGTGTAATATGTCCGTATCCTTGTAAATAACTTTTAGAAATATAATTTGAAAAATATAAATCTTTTATTTGTTCATAAATAGTCATACCAATTTTGCAGTTTATGTGATCATTTTTAAATGCTTTTTGGAACATCTGCTCCATCCTAATAATATTTTCTACAAAGTCGTCAGGTGGAACCACTAATAAAATTTTGTTTCTAGAATAATTTTTGTAGTGAAGATACCTAGATTCTGCACTGAAATTGCAAACTTGCTGATTAGCATTTAAATACGTTTTAAGTTGTTCGCAATCCTCGTGACGACCCATGCATTTTTTTAACAAGAACACGTGACGCGCGAACCTCGTCTGGTGCTAGCCGCGACTAGCGCACTGATAGCACTCTAATATTGTGTTTAGGTGTGCGTGCGGCGACCCATAGATACTAAGGCGCACACATACAAGCCGCGCGCGGTCCGTTTGTATGAAGATAGCTTACTCTATCCCTCTTTATACTATGGTATCTGCGTCTGCGGGCTCTCACTTCACCACTGTATAGATATACCCGTCTCACTCACTCGTACTCGCTGCCTGCGTCCAATCCCGCACCAGCGCGCCTCCTGTTTTAATTTTTTTCGAGTTTTGTTTACCTAGTCGATAATTAGATTACACGACGTTCGGCAATGTTTACGCAGTCGACCTAAGTAGGTACCTACTCGTTGATAAAAGCAAAGTTGTTACGTACAACCTATTATATACATAAATGTTATACACAATTAAAAGGCGTATCCAGATTATTCTTTCGTCGGCATTTTCTTCAAGTTTAGGTACATAAACGCCGTAATTTCCGAACTCTAGTTATTACTTACAATTTACAAGAGTCGCGTTATGTATAAATATTACCCATTAAGTAAATGGAGAGCAGCGGTGGCCTATTGGTATCTGCCCTGACTTACAAGTTGTAGGTCGTAGGTTTGAACCCCATCAGGCACTTTACTTTGTATAATTTATTTCAGCACCACTGCTCTCAAAATGATGATGGAAAACAACGTGAGGGAACCGGCATCTCCTAGAGCCAAAAAATCTCTAAAACATGTAACATCTACCAACCCACACAGGGCTAGCGTGGTAGATTACGGCCCACTGCCTCGCACCAAGAGGAGGTCTGTGTCCTAACAGTGAGAAAATTATAGGCTTATTATGATGATGATGAAACGGATAATTAAATCAGTTGGCTTTCTTTTATAAATTATAAACTAGTGCTTGACCGCAATCCCGCCTGATGGTAAGCAGTGACGCAATCGTTGATGGCAAAGCGCGCTACCCGCCACACTGTTACCAACCCACTGCAGTTGCAGTGGTCCACTGTTGATTCTGGTTTTCAGGAGTTCCTGAAAACCAGAATCAACAGTGGAGACCGCCAGAAAAACGCCGAGCAATGAAGCTCGACGAGTCCCGGAGAAACGATTCAACTGTCTTGGGTCCCGCAACGAAATTAATCAGAAAAGAATAGTGGAGGAGTAAGAAAAAATATATTTTTTCCACTTCCCTCCATAACAAGCAGGAGACAGAACAGAACTAGGCCAATCGGCACAAAGGGATATTATTGCAACTGGGAGAAGCCCAGATTGCCAAGCACCACGGAATAAAATTTGATTAAGTTAATGGGTTCTAAATAGGTATGTGCTGTTACAATTGATTCCAGTAAAGCAAAGCGCGCTAGTTGATTAAGAGCCTATTCGCTCTATCCTTGAAGACACTTAAATAGTAGTCCTACGGAAACACCGCCGCTAGCAAATTGTTCCAGTCCCTCGATGTACGCGGTATAAAAATCGAGGCGAAACGCCTTGTGCGGATCATTGTGGTGTCAACAACGTAAGGGTGGAAACTCGCCGTACGACGGGTCGTCCGATGGTGGAACGGAGATAAGGGGAATGAAATCATGTAATGCCCTCGCAGTTGGCTGCGTGCGACATATTATATTATCTATACTATACTAATATATATAAAGCTGAAGGGTTTGTTTGTTCGTTCGTTCGTTCCGGGACTACTGGTCCGATTTGAAAAATTCTTTTTGCGTTGGATTGCCCATTGATCCAGGAAGGCTTTAGGTTATATTTAAACATCACGTTGTGACCAATAGGAGCGGACCATAACAAAAATTAAAATGATACAGCATACATTTTAATTTTTGTTATGGTCCGCTTTCCTTAGAGGTTAAATTAAAATGTTCAAATAACTAACTCCACGCGAACGAAGTCGCTGGCAGCAGCTAGTATAACATATACGTAATGAAGTGTATTTGTGACCACAAACGATACTGATACGATCGTCTAGGTCGCACTGTTCAATGTGTCATGAGTTATTATTAAGAGACTCGATCATACGCATCGACCCCGTTTGAAGCTGTCATTGGTTGAGAGTTCTTACAACCTTGAAGCGGGCCAATCGATGAATCAAACGCGGTCGATATCGATGATCGAATCTTTGTAATGAAAACTCATGTTAGCACAGAATAGCCTTGAGATACATAATTATCTAGGGCTAGCTCCGCCCCGTGGTTTCACCAGCGTAAATTTCGATCCCGCAGGAATATCAGGATAAAAAGTTATCTATGTGTTATTTTTGATTATAAACTCTCTGTGTGCCCAATTTCATCTAAATCCGCGCAGTAGTTTTTGCGTAAAAGAGCAACAAACATCCAGGCATACTCACAAACTTTCGCAATTTTAATATGAGTATGATTGGAAGAACTATAACATATACAGGATTGGCGACCACGTACTAGAAGACGTAGCGTGTGTAGGCCCCCGACAAGGTGAACCGACGACCTAGTAATGCCCTGACCATCACTAGGTCGTCGGTTCACCGGTTCAAAATGCTGGATGCGGGAGGCGCAGGGCCGGTCGTCGTGGAGATCCTTGAGGACGGCCTATGTTCACAGTGGACGACTGTCGGCTGAAATGATGATGATATACAGGATCGAAACTTATTCGGGCTAATGTGAAACACTGCTAGTTATACATATTTGTATTCCTTTTTAACCGACTTCATAAAGGAGGAGGTTACTCAATTCGACCGTATATATGTTTTTTTTATGTTTGTTCGCGCATAACTTCGTCGTTTATGAACCGATTTTGATAATTATTTTCTGTTGGAAAGAAGACGTTCCCAAGGTGGTCCCATGATAAGGATATCAGGGTTTGATGGTGGAAGACCAGAGAAAACAAGGGGAACTTTTAAAAATTGCAGAGGCGACTAGTGCATTTCTTAGCATTTTCATTAAGTATTTTAAAGCACTACAATTTTATAAAGGTCTGGAGTAGATCTGATGATGGAGCCGGGAGACAGTCGAAGGAACTCCTCAACAATTCACAGCAGCTACCATGTGTTTGGGCTCGATTAATTTGTATTGATAAGAACTTTACACCTAGATGGGTGGTGTGATGTCGGTTGTTTTTTTGTAAAAAAGTTTTGTTTATACAACGTGTAACATAAAGGGTATATACATAACAAAGACATGGCATCTTTACATGATATCAAACGATATTGGAAGAGTTTTTTAATCCTATCTCTTTATGTTAGGAAGTTATGAGGAAAAACACGGCCTGTGTTAGGCTACTATCATACTAGTCGCACAGAGATATTGAAGACATTTATCGGATTTTGGCAAGTAACGTGACTGGTAACGAGTAGTTATTAACGTATGCAGTGTGCTGCCACGTTTGTTATGATTTGATTTTAAGAAACACACGAAACCGAAATTTTTTTGAGTATTTTATTTTGAGTTGAAACCCTTCCGATGTCGTTTGATATCATCTAAAGATGCCATGCCCTTGGTATGTATATACCCTTTTTGTTACACGTTGTATATGAAAGAGTGTGTAATGTAATCTTCCGAAAAACAAATTTTAAGACATTGTTATGCCTTTTTTTTTGTTGGAATGGGAAATCATCTAATGACTTCTCCAGCTCTGGGCGGAGCGGAAGGCCGTGTCAGACTTTTACTGACTAAACCCCACCCGTGTTTCTTCACTTGGCTGTGCGACGGCCAGGGCCACGGTTTCTTGTTTAACCAACCCGCAATCCTGACCCAGGAGGCATCGGTCTTCGTGGACCCCGTCACGATGTGTTGACATCTCTTTAAGGCGCGCGTGAAACACGACGCGCCGTCGACTCGGGACTGGTCCTTACCGAGCGGCGAGCTACATTGTTATGCCTTAGATTTGTTTTTCGGAAGAATAATTTATACTCTACATTCGCTTTTCATTACGGCTGTATTTTTCAAAGGGTTGGGCAGAGATTCATCAACAACCTTTTATCGTCCCACTGCTGGGCACAGGTCTCCTCTCATACAGAGAAGGATACCTAATAGACAGTACACATATATTACATCGGTTATTTTTGTGGATTAGGTAGTTTTAGGTGCGTATTACAGAAGGAAACTCAAGCATTGATCTGTGCTTAAGCATTACTTAAAACTAGTTTCAACCAATCAAATGGCTTGAAACGAGACTTAAGTAGAGCTTGAGTTTTGAGTGACGTTCTGTAATACGGACCTAAGAGTGAGATAGACGCCTTCCTGATTTATTTCTCGGCTTATCAGATACTAAATTAATAGAATAGAAATACTCTATAATGCGTACACCATATAAATTACAGAAGATAAATTATGAGGATTTTACAAAGTGTGACACAATGGGCGGTCTTATCGCTATGAGCGATCTTTAACTGACAAACTTAATCTTATTCAGATATTTCAAATCCAAGTGGAAGTTTGAAAAATTAACTCTTCAGCTTTTTACTAGTATAGACACAAAACAGTAACCCATATTTACTCTTCTTTGCGATCCGTAGAATGATAAAAAATCCCTTTTCTTAATCTAGGGTTAATGAAGACAGATCCAAGGTTGTGTGGATAGAGAAATAAATAAGGACAGGAAAAACAGAATGAAAAATTTACTCCCCGCTTTTGTTTTTATGTGATAAGGGAAACTAGAATATACGGCAGACAGGGTACAAAGAGCGGTGACCTAGTGATATCTGCCGCAATAGAGATGTTTCATGGGTAAAAAAAATGATTATATTTAGTCCGTCATTCAGATTATAGAAATATATTTGATACGTATATTTTGTTTTATCAAATCAATAAAAATTTACAAATTTATAAGGCATCAAAGATCAGTGGCTGATGACGTCACTGCCATGCTCGCTAAAAAGTGTAGCGTCCAGTGACGTCACACGAGTTTTCAACGCACTGTGTCGTCTTCATTTTTTTTTGTTTATATGAAAAAATAAAAAAATACGTATCTAGTATTTTTTTGGAATCTGACTGAAGGACTTATTAGTTTTTTTTAGTCAACTACCCTATTAAAAAGTTATAGATCGTAGATTCGAACCCCGTGAGGCGCTTTACTTTGTGTAAATTATTTCATCACCACTGCTCTCAAAACGGTGAAGGAAAAGATCGTGAGGAAACCGGCATGTCCTGGAAGGAAAAATTCGAAGACATGTTACACCTACCAACCCGTACTGGGCCCGCGTGGTAGATTACGGCCCACTCCCTCTCACCGAGAGGAGGCCTATGTCCGATGACAACATGGGCTTTTGGCTTTTGGGGTGTTCACAAGTTCACTCATCCTCCATAGAAAAGGGAGGATCCTCCAACCAGACAAGTGTTGTGTCTGGCGGGCACTTGCCCCATGCTTGAAATAGGCAAGTTGTATGTATGCTAGTTGCACGGTAAACTCTCATTGTGAGATGTAGAATTCGGGTTACGTCAGTATGGCGCGTTGTTCGCATGTGGCGGTTGTAGCTAGCGCTACAGGCTGATTATGTATGTCATGTAAGGCACGAAGTTAAAGTAAAAAAAAATGTAAGGCTTTTTGCATGTTCTAGAACCAAACAGACGATATGCAACATTTATGTTTACAGATACATTATAAATGTTATATAACTCGCGTGAGTTAACTGTGCACTCGCTGGAATGCGACCCCTCTCCCGCTTCTCCGCGCGGCGCCCCGTATTCGCCGCAAGCGCTTAGTAGCGATAGCATCTTTGTTACAATAGGATATTTGACAGTATTCAATTTATTGTGATTTTTTGCTTTAATTGCATAAAATGAGGGTTCTTTATGTCATTTACATGAGTTTTAATAAAAAATAATAACAATTAAAATATCCAAAACACAAAAATATGTTTGGCTTTATCTTTTTCGCACCACACATTGTGAAACGATCCGGATTGGCATTAGACGCGATGACGTCATACGCGCATCAACGCTTGTTTTCGGCAAACTTATAAACTGTTTTTCGGGGGTTTTTATCGATTTATTTGTACAACCCGGTACAGCATACCACTTGTAAACCATTTTATTAGATAACAACAACAAATAAATCTGGTGTGCTGTACCGGGTGGTACAAATCATGATGATGATGATGATGATTTGTACAACCCGGTACAGCACACCACTTGTAAACCATTTTATTAGATAACAACAACAAATAATAAATAAAAACAAACACCACTGAGGAAAACCGCTTGTGACAAAGCGCGACGCCATATTGCTGAATAAATCGTTTCGCGGCTTATTTGAATTTTTATTTGCATATTTCTTACGAAACACGTATTTAAAATTTAAAAAAATACTTTCGGTGAACTTCTTAACCGCAACCAAGTAATTCAAGATAAAAATTATAAATCTGTCAAATAGCCTATTGTCTTGTTGTAATAAAATAAGAATGCAGTATATTATATCAGCGAGAATGTGGTTTTATTTTAAAGACAAAAGAAACATATTTTCACATTATGACAATATTGCAAAACCTAATTAAAAGTAAATTGTGTTTCCAGCTTTAACTAAATGAGGTGGAATTACATTGTCATATTCTAACATGTCTAAATACAGTTTAAATCCCCTGTTGTTATTACTGTTTCTGTGGAGTTTTTGCTTTGATAAGTTTTTTTTTTATTAAGTTTGTTTTTGTTTTTTACATTTTTGACGCATTCGTGAAGCCTGTTGGTTGCATCAACATTATATTTCAGACCATATATGTATATCAATTTAATTGCAAAAAGTCATGAGTGAAATGATCTAGTATTATGACGCTTTATTATCATAATGAGCTTTTAAAACATAAAAAAGGTAATTTATATTTTTTTCACATAACTCTCATTTCTTAGAAATGGTACCGTCCGAAGGACAGCCTCCGTGCCGTAGCGGTAGTGGACGCGGCCGCTGCGCAAGGAGGCGCGGTTTTCATCCCCGCACAGTGCAAATATTTGTATGCATGAATATGAATATTTGCACTGGTCGTGCGACGGAAAGCACGCCTTATGAACATCTAGTGGCAGTCGTTACGGGTTGTTGGAGCCCTCAAAAGTCCAACAATTGATCTGACTGCTTTGATATCGCCTTCGGGTTGTGGAGGTCAGACGGCAGTCGCTTCACGGAAAAATATCTAAGTTTAGATATAATCAACAGTTACACTGCTAAAGCGGACCCCAGACTCTAAAGCTGAAAAGTTTCGGATGCGATTGGGATTAACGCTGAGATGATTGTTATTATTATGAGATAGGGTGGTAGGTACAATATCAGCTCTACGGAGTTATCTTGTAAAAACTCCAATTCGAGCCGCGATTGCAACTACAGCAAAAACAGGATATTTCACGAGCACGGTCGATTTAGAGGATAGTTAGATATTCTCGATAGTGAGTTTTTACAGAACAATGAGGCTGGTGTGTTATTTCAAAGCAATATTCGAAAAATGATAACAGCAGTTCGTTTCTGTATCCTTTCTTTCTTTCTTTTTTGGCGTCGCACGGTTTTTGCATTTAGCCAATATCACGTAATGAATTATTCATGTCGAAAAAGACGGTCGCGTGAACCGTCTTACGAGGGAGGTTTGAGGCAAAGTCATGATGTGGCCACTATGCTGCAATATTTCACCGTTCTTTATGAATTATTTACTGAATGCACTTTTTACTACATAAATCACGCACTTTTATTTAGTAAACAACAATATAAATAATTTTGAAAGTCCAATGAAAAATAAGCGTGACACTCAGTTTGACTTTCCCGCCAAAACTCTTTTCTGTATCAATCTTACCGTGAAAACCCAGGTGAAATGAGAGTGGAGTCAAAACCAAAAGCCATTTATTCAAATTAGGCTGAGAAACGGCACTTTTTGAACATCACTATTACAAAAAGAGTCCCCCAAAACACCCGCCCTTCGCCACTTCGTAGTGTTTTAGCTGGGAAGAAGAAGTGACGGAACAAACACCCCAGCAACACTGTTCATTTAAAAAAAAAACACGTGAAAAAAGAATAATGGACAATAGGGTAGGTATTTGACAAAAAAAAACTAATTAGTCCGTGTGAAGTCACTGCGCGCTACACTTTTTAGCGACCACGTCACCAGCCACCACTCCTGATCTTTGATGCCTTTTATATTTGTCAATTTTTATTGATATGATAAAACAAAATATACGTATCCAATATTTTTCTATAATCTGAATGACGGACTAAATAGAATCATTTTATTTTACCCAGGAAACATCTCTATTATATGAACTCATATAACCTTTAAGAGTGAAGTGTCAATCCATCTAATGCTAGGGATGGACACTAACGACCACCTACTACCAGATGTTACATAGTGAGACTTTTGCAGTAGAAGACTATAGTTTTTAATATTATTTGTTGCAAAATATTTATTATTGCATTGTTATTCTTGACTTCGAGCTCGCCTATAGGAAAGCGATGATTGAGGTCTATGATAGATCACATAAGAACAGAAGACCTCTTGCAGGCTGACTAGTTATATGTCTAGAATTTGAGAAAACTGTGATATTAATTAATGCAAGCAGTGATTGCTATCACTAATATTTAACTGAAGTAATCACCAAACTTTACCAAATCGAATTCGTATTTTAAAATAACCATTCATCGATTCCAAATAAATGAAACGGAACGTCGGATTCTGAAAATTAATGAACGTAAATTACTAATTGAACATTGCAAGTTCCATTCTCTGTGGCACATCACTAATTAAAATGGCGTTTGTAAACACGGGAATTGTTATTTCATGAAAATTGTGAGTCAACATTCCACCACAATTGAATTGAGTCCTAAAAGACTTTATAACGCTGTTTTAATCATACTGTTACCAATGCACCTTATGTCAATGGCATAACGCTCAATATTGCGTGACATGTCTTACGTAACTTTCGAGCCCTATATCTTGAGACCTGGGCATTGTAGAGATACGATCTAAAAATGCATTACTAGACCTATGATGGACTATCAAACAATACTCACAGCAGGTTTCATCAATATTGACAACGAAATGTCGACATCGAAAGAAAACTCAACTCTTGTGAAGTACCTGTACTGTAGGTACCTGCTGAACGTACTCGAATAAAAAGCGCGGCAGTTAGTCTGCATTTGACTATAGAAGCGAAACAAGTGACAAGTAAAAAGCGATAATCGAGAACTTCTGCCTACAGCGACAACTACAACGAGAACTTTAAGGACTATATCGTGTGACTTCTGTAGTGTTATTGTGTCTGTACGACACGGACTTCGTGGACATAAGGGAGAGTTCGGTGCGACATCAGCTACGTTCTACTTGTCATTGCCTACTATGGACTGTACCTACGTTGCCAATAAACTTAGTAACCCTTAACCGGCATTAATACCTCTAGTCCGTAACAATACCCTTTGAGAAAAATCAAACATAACCGCTGATATACATACAGGGTGTATCTGACATCGTAACGCAAACTTCGCGAAAAGGCTAGACCGCATGCCACTAATATAATTATGATAGTCATTTATGTCGTTAATGAAGGGTTACAGAATACACAGTGTTTAAAAAAAAGTGTCAGCTCGGCTTTTGAACGTTGCAAGCGTGCCGCCGTGCGAGTTTGTAGGTATGACGTTGATCCCTGATGTGAACTCTATTAAATCAGCTGATAAGATCGTTTTTCGGGTTTTGTTTTCATTGCGCTTTTTATGTAATTAGCGAATAATTTAATTTTGACTTTAAAATCTTATTGGGTTATAAAAGTATAGCAATTGTGAATGGTCTGAAGTGAAAAAAAACTACATTTAATTTTTTTTAATCATGAAAAAGCCGACGTAAAATTCCACCACTGGGGGGTTCAGAATCATGTACTGGATCCATGGTACTCGTTTGTGCATCGATGTCAGATACACCCTTTATGTACGTACCATAGACTTCACCAACACAGCAGTTTGAGCCTTTAAACATTTATAAGGACTAATACTTACCTCATTACAGAGGAGGCAGAAACAACTTACATGTAATACATTAAGTACCTACCCAATTTAACATCACGCACACCCTAATTGCGTACTACACGATCAATCAAAATGAAGGATAAGTCTGAAAGATATTGCTAATCCAATCCTTCATATGTATGTAAAAATTGTCGGCTTAGCAGCATGTATAATAACGCAATGAATGTTGTACAACTGTCAAAATGAAATCCATTATGGTACTGTTAATATGTTACGTAATTACCCCGAGAGGACGTGAATTGGATAGCGCTCTAAGGAAAATTACGCCCAAGTTCTGCCAACAACAAATGTTCTGGTATTTCTGAAGTTACCAGACCTTAATAAAACTATTCTACTTGTAGGTTTGGGCGAAATGAAGGCTTATATTGAGTCCAGTGTGGCTGCCATGAGTTTTCATTACGAGACTCGATCGGAACATCTATGAAATCCCCTATTTATTAATCGAAGTGTAAACGGGGACTTATACAGGATCATTGGCGTATATTTGCCCTACACACTAGACCTGACTACCCCCCCCCCCCACACCCTTACATATAAACTAATGAACATCTCATTATAATCTATCTTTATGAGAGCCAGAGGTAATATACTGTATCGGCGACCAGGTAGGTAGTTTCTAACCGCAGAGCGATTGAATACGGCTGTCCTGGATTACAGATTAACACTACAATCCGTTTGTCACAGGGTGCCATTAATTGATAGATTTTCTCTCATCAATAAATCAAGGCTGAAGTTTAAATTACTTTCACGGTACGATTGATTAATTGTAATTACTAAGTCGAGCTTGGAGTAAAGTAGGAGCATAAATTAGTAGTTATCAACTTATTATAATTCTTATTTATTTGTATAAAAGGTGAAGGGAATCATCTTGGGGAAACTTGGACTCTAAGTCTGAAATCGCCAACCCGCATTGAACAAGCGTGGTGAAAACGCTCAATCCTTCTCTGTATGAGAGGAGACCTGTGCCCAGCGGTGGGACAATAGAAGGTTGATGATGATTTGTTAAATTTCTACAAAATGATCAACGTTTCTGTTACAATCTACAATGTGATAAAGTAGAAAGCAGTGTTGGCCCAGTGGAAACGGGCGCGACTTAAATATAAGGCCCTAAGTTCCAACCCAAAGAGACGCTTAACTTTGTGGAAATTATTTCAGCACCACTGCTCTGAAAACACTAAAGGAAACGTGTGCATGTCCTATAATCAATAATTTGAAGGCATTCGACATCTACGCAAATCCATATCTACTAGACCTGAGTGGAAGATAACGACCCCTCTCAGAGAGAGTAGCGCTGTGTCCAAACATGAAAAGATTATTTTGATATTCTAAATTATGAATTCTACAAACTAAGATGTACTTTGAAGTGACTGTACAGGCGACATCACATCAAGCTATTACAGTCAACTTTCTGGCTTAAGCATTAAGGCTCAAGGTTGATTGGAAAGATTTGATAGTTTCAGCTATCAAATCAAATATATTTCATTTCATCATCATTACCCACCTTTTTATCGTCCCAGTGCTGGGCACAGGTCTCCTCTCATACAGAGAAGTAGGGATATTCGATATATATCGATGTATTGACAACATCGATGTTTACAATGCGATACATCGAATGGATTCGATGTTTTGAAAATCTATTGATATACTCGATGTATCGATGTTTTTAGTGTTAAAACATCGAATCAACCAATTAAAATTTCCAAGTCTGACCACTAAAATTTTACTCTTACCGACAGCCCCACTTTTATTTTAAAAATGTTGGCAACACTGCGTACGAGTGCAGTGAGTAGTGTCTTCCTTTTGGTATTATTCTATGGTAGTGTCTATGTGTATATACTCCATGGTAGTGTCTATAATGACATTTAAAAAAAACTGTTACATATGTCAATGTCGGTCGTGTCACGTAATGTCGGCTGGTGCTTTTGTATAGGTTTAAAAATATTGCAATAAAGAATATTGAATGGTGTTAATTGCATTACGTTTTACATTTGCTGTTGTGGATTGAAGAAATTGAAAGGCAAACGTTTAAATAAACTGTTGTTTTTGCACGGTCATCCAAAAGAACACTGGAAATAGACTAACTTATAAAAATAAATGCAGATGTTTTTTTTGTTCTTACTCTAATATATAAGTAGAGTAGTAATATATAATAGTAGTAGTAATAGTAGTAATATATAAGTAAGTATAAAGATTTTTCTCATGTATGGCTTTTACTGTTTTTTTAATAATACAATACTTAAATTAGTTGATTATAAAAAATCTTCAAAAAGTACTCGATTTATACAAAACATCGATGTTTTCTTCCAATACATCGAAAGTAATCGATGTACAGTTTCGATATATCGAATCGAAAAAAACATCGATGTGTTTTTAAAGTGGACACCCATACAGAGAAGGATTGAGCGTAATCACCACGCTTGCTCAATGCGGGTTGGCGATTTCAGACTTATAAAGTCCAGGTTTCCTCAAGATGTTTTCCTTCACCTTCAGTCATTGGTGTCCAAGATATACTTAGAAAGTACATATAACTTTAGAAAAGTTACATTGGTACTTGCCTGACCTGGAATCGAACCCGCGCACTCATACTTGAGAGGCTGGTGTATTAACCGCTAGGCCACCACGACTACAAAAATATTTATTTGCCAGAAAATACATTGTTCGACAAGGGAAGATCTAAAAGCCCAAGAGCTATTTGTATTCTGCCTGCAAGCAGGCGTGCAAATTGCTATGTCAAAAAAACAAAAAAGTAAAGTTTAAGTTGATAGACTATAAAAAATATCAAAAATATCACAATAACACAAATTATAGCAATAATTATAGGTAGCTTGACCTGCTGTGCTTGTGCTGTGTAGCTTTGTACGGACTACAAAGCCTTTTTTGCAGTCACTATATAAATCAAATTGTAACTATACTTTTAACACACGGAGATTAATAGTCATTTTTGCCTTTGAAAGAAGAGTAAAACAATTAGGTACCGAAATTGGAAAATCGGAACGTGAAAAATAAACCCATATTTTTCATCGATGTTCTGATAAATTGTGTCTATGGTAACAAATTTACTTAATTTCTTTTGTTTTAAAAATGGCTTCTGACTTTCATATGTATTTCTATGCAGCCAGTACTTACGCATATTTTTTATTCGTTCAGCACATGAAACGATTTATAAAAGCCAATGTAGGTATTATGGCAATTGTAAAATATCTTAATCTCTTGTCTTCAAAATTTAAAATCAAAATATTTCAATATCTTGAGTTAATCCACTCAAATCTGAGTGATTCTTTCATCTTAAAACATTTTCAGACAGTAATCTATAAGAAGCTCACATGATCAGCAAGTATTCTCTATACATTGGCACCAGAGTTTCTTTCGCCATTTCTTCTCAGGGGTAGTCAAGGGCTAGTTGTATTAGGCTAGGTATATCTTCAAATCAAATCATTTATTTCAAATAAACCAGTTACAGGCACTTTCGAATAGTCCGAAGGTCGGTCAGTCAGTAAGGTGAAGCTAGTCGCCCATTCCAAAGAGTAGGTACCTATGGAGAAGAACGGGCAAGAAACTCCATGGACACTCTTTTAATGTGGTCACATACTTTTTGCAGAATAAACAATTTCATTTCGTTTCTCAGTCATAAGGCAATATGACTATAATTTATGCTTATACAACTATGTTGAATAATTAAAACGTAGAATGTTTGATTTTTTTTATATAAGAAAATGTTTAATACAACTACTGTAAAAGTCTATAAATATAAAAAAAAATATTACAGCCATTTTTTTCCATACATTTCTGTTAATATGTGCAACAAAAATTATTATAATTTTCTTTTTCATATTATATACAATAATATGTTATCATCTTAAGTTTATCATTTTAACGACAGCATATTTACGTAAAACTTGTAAAACGTACTAAATTATTTATATTCTCATCTTAAAACATACAATCGAAGTTACCTAGCTTTTATAATACCTATAATATTCGAGTAGTTTAAATACCTACTTACACCGAAAGACAAATCTTTGACACAACCAATAAATAAAAGCAATGAATCTTAGATCTTATTTTTATAGGTACCTATTTTATGCCCACTTAAAATATTTTTAACTGATTTCCCAAATAACTAATGTATCTGTTTTTAGATAAGAGCGTGTGAAACACGCCTGGCATGTGATGGACATGGTTTCTTAATTAAAATATGTCTTACAACAGAACGTAAAAGTCTTTCTTCGAGTCGCTTAGGTACACCTAAAATAAAATTAAATCGTGTATGTTCTTATCACTTAATAAAAACTAAATAATATAAGCACTTACCGAATAATAAACGAAGAACGTCCCAACCAAATAAAATCCGTAAACAAAAAAGAAAACTTTATTTTTACCGTAACCAACACTATAAAAATAATGAAAACTTTTTAAATTAAAACTTTTTACACGTACGACACTTTGACACTCGTTACTGGCCACAAAGGCGCGCGAACTTAACCATTACAATTCAAATTAGTTCGAATTTCGTAAAGCGCGGGAAAATGTCCCCGGGCGTGCGTTCAGAAGAAAATTTGAGTCGAACTGAAGGGCGGCGCTTCTGAATGGACGCGTCGCGACCACGCTCATGCGCTCTCATGTTAGCTACAACGAATGTTTTTCCAACGGACTTTAAGCTTTTTCACGCTTTAGCTAGAAAATATATTTTCGTCTTTAAGTGCACTGGGCGCCCGGGGGTTTGTTCTAAAAGCGAGGAAAATTTTGTACGCTTCCCTCGTAAGGTAGCCGCGACGGATCTAATAAAGAGAAACTTGTAATCTCTTGCAGAGATGTTATTACATCCCGCCGACATTTAACCATTCTTGTGCGGTAACATTTTATGGAATATACTGTCCAACTTTTAATGCAGTACGTGTTTTATTTTTATTTATTTTTTCTATGGAAAAGTCTTCCCTAAAGGCTTTATTGCTAAATTATACGTAATTAAATGTCTTGTTTTCTGTGAAAGCAAAATGTGCAACGGAATCCACTATTCTACACCAGTTTTAAATTTAAATATCCTATTTACAACATTACCATTCATCATCCACTGCTGGGCACAGGTCTCCTCTCATACAAAGAAGGATTAAGCGTAATCACCACGCTTGCTCAATGCGGGTTGGCGATTTCAGACTTAAAGTCCAGCCCCTTAATCGGCGAACACATTTTTGTCAAATGATTGCGACTAGTTGGGATCGTTTGGACCGAACGGACCAATGGGCGGTCCGAACGATCCCAAAAATGTGTTCGCCGACTCCCTAATCGGCGAACACATTTTTGTCAAATGATTGCGACAAGTTGGTATCAGTTAGGATTGTTCGGACCGCCCATTGGTCCGTTCGGCTTGAGGAAACCAGCCCCCTGGCAGCTTTCCTTTGCCTTGTAATCAGTCATTGGTGTCCAAGATATACTTAGCCATTTACATAACCATTTTCAAGCAATATTTTTCTCCATCAAAATGAAATATTCTTATTATCTATTACTGTAAATAATTGTGATATAGTCTGAAATCCAATAAAACAATCTGTAAAAAACAATCTCAAGATTGTAGTAACTTGATGTGTTGTCGACTGTACTATTTTAATTGACTATAGATAGGGAAACAAATGTCGATCCGACAACCTTATTAAAAGGGCCGGGTCAGACTGGATGTGGAATGCGGGGGACAGGAAGTTAACAGCGATTTCATTTAAATCAACTCTACCTACCGCTAGGACTAAGACTCAGAGACTAGCGAACAGCGGTGGCCTAGTAGAATAGCGGTGGCCTAATAGAAGAGTGGTAGTCTAGTAGCACAGCGGTGGCCTAGTAGAACAACGGTGGTCTAGTAGAACAGCGGTGGCCTAGTAGAACAGCAGTGGCTTAGTAGAACAGCGGTGGCCTAGTAGAACAGCAGTGCCCTAGTAGAACAGTGATGGCCTAGTAGAACAGGGGTGGCCTAGTATAACAGCGGTGGTCTAGTAGAACAACGGTGGCCTAGTAGAACAGCAGTGGCCTAGTAGAACAGTGGTGGCCTAGAAGAACAGCGGTGGTCTAGTAGAACAGCGGTGGCCTAGTAGAACAGCAGTGGCCTAGTAGAACAGTGGTGGCCTAGTAGAACAGCGGTGGCTTAGTAGAACAGAGGTGGCCTAGTAGAACAGCGGTGGCCTAGTGGTATCGGCCGACGGCTTACAAGTTGGAGTTCGTAGGTTCGAACCCCGTTAGGCGCTTTACTTTGTGTAAATTATTTCGTCACCACTGCTCTCAAAACAATGACGAAAAGCAATGAGGAAACCGACATGTCCTAGAGGCAATAACTTCGAAGACATGTGACATCTACCACCCACTCCCTCTCACCGAGAGGAGGCCATTGTCTCAGGAGTGGGAACATTAGGTATAGGCTGATTATGTATGTTATGCAAGACTAAAGCTAAGACCCCTTGGCATAATTCAAAATTCATAAATATTCCGCCGATAAAGTTGTCTGGCGTTGGAAAAAATCACTCCTTAATATAATAATAGTAATACAGTTTTCTCGATGGTATAATATCGGCTGCCGGCAGAGCCGCTGTATCCCAGCGTGATGTCTGGTGAAGCCGTACGGAGGACGGTTCTGAACAGTAGTGTTGCGATGTGTGCCAGGTACGATGCACCAAATGTTTTTATGTTTGGAGTTTGGTCGTGGAAGATCTCCAGATCGTCTCCCTCTTACGCAGCATCGTTGGTCGTGTTGTTGGCGGTTGGAAGTTTTTTTTAAGTGGGCTTAATAAACTAGCGCGCTTTACCATCAACGATTGCATCACTGCTTACAATCAGGCGGAATTGCGATTAAGTATTAGTTTATAACTAGCTGACCCGTGCGAAAAATTGGCACTATACTAATTAGAATTTTTAAGTCGTTTTTATAAATAAACAGTGAAGCGGAATAATTTGAAGAGAGTATTCCATAGTACCAGGGACGAATATCTGTCGATTGGTGGGTCGGACGTTCAGATTGGTTCGATAGAAAGAGAGAAAAAGGGAGCAAACGGTTTCAGACCCTTGGAGAAATAATTGTTATGCATATGTTGATTATTAAAAAATAAATAAACAATATCTTACTTGTTAATTTTGGTCTAGCAAATTAAAAATCAGGGATTAGAAGCAGAAAGAATCAACATTATTGTTATCACCACAACGCGCGACGGTAAACACCCTCGGAGGTATTTGCGCTGAATCAACTCGGCAGCGGGATTAACGTCTGGTGCAGACGGAGCTTTCGCACAATCGTGGGTTCGATGTCCGGACAAAAACAACGTTTTCGCTTCGTCATCGATTTTTCAAGATGGATGGTTTGATAGATGTAGATACCTACTTAAGAGATTTGTGTCCGAATTGTGCCCAAGACTATATTTAAAAAAAAAACGTATGACTCTGGGGAACTGCCGCGGTAAAGCTATTGCAGCTGTTACAGTCCCCGAGTACATTTTTTAGTAACTTATGCAATTATTTATTACAAGCTTTCCGCCCACGGCTTCCCCCGCGTGGAGTTCGGTTATATCGGGCTTTTAAGGTTTCCCTCGGGAAAATCAAATATTTCCGGGATAAAAAGTACCCTATTATTTAATCCAGACTTCTAACTTTACATCTGCAAAACTTCAAAACAATCGGTTCAGTAGTTACAGCGTGAAAACGGAAAAAACAAGTAAACTCACTTTGCGATTTAGTATAGTAGATACAGTTTTTTTTTTTCTTTGATATTAATTCACGTTACACTTTTTTAGGGTGGTCACCAATAAGAAATCAATTTTTATCTTTTATTGAATAAATGAGAAGTTAATATAGAAGCTATACATGTAGGTTATTCAGGATTCTTTTTCATTGAAACTGTAGGTTTATGGTAACTGTAATAAAAAACATAAGTTAAAGACTTGATATCCTCTAAATATCTGCAAAATATCCCGTCAATGGTGATACTATATGTTGTTATGAATTCTTGTGGATCATTATTCATATCAAATGTGACTAGTCGCGGGTTCGAACTCACTCGTGGACGCTGCCAAAAAGCACGCTGTACACGCCTAGCATCCTGCCTAAAAGAGTTAGAATCAGATATAGATAGGTAGAGTGATTTTTGGTACTTGAATCATAAATATTCACAGAAAGAATAACCTGGACAAGCAATTTTCCCGAAATGTAATTCCGGATCCAAGTAAATATTGTTAATTTTGGTAGTGACATGACACAATTCATTTAAAGGAAAGTAACAAAACTAAACTGATTTACTATTTACTCGTTGAAAAATAAAAACAATCAAATTCCGATCGAAGCATTAATACATTTCAATATTTTATTTTTAGCCTCTAATGAAAGGTATGGCCAAATCAGTTTTTACGACTTAATAGGTATAATTTATACATATTTTTAATAATCATTAATCAACCAATTCCGGAAATCCGGAGGAATGTCCATATTCATATATACACTTCCGATCAATGACCCCAATTCACTCTACCTATTCTGATCTATGGTGATCAGTTATGAGCAATTAGCAGATAGTCCACACGCATATGTCTAGTCGCACGCACACAAACACCGTACCGAAGTCTGCCGAACTGAAACGACGTTAGACGATGCACAGATTTCAACGCCGCGCCGCTTAGCCGGTCAGAGTAGGGGGTGTTAGGTTTTATTTTCGTTACTTTTATTACGTGATAAAATCAATATACCTAATAGCTTAAAATCTTTGTGAATGAAAATGGTCCTAAATAATGTTCTAATAGAACCATTTTCAAATTCAGAATACTATATTATTCCACATCACATCAGCATTTATGTAAATTGGGCCCAATTGGTCGTTTTTTGTGGAGAAAACCGCGTACCGAGAAGAAACTCCACAGTTAGATACTTTTTTGAAATAAATTATTCAAAATTACAGTACCCGTCGTCATAGGAGGACTGTGTAGATGTAGAGCCCCATGTTGCGAAATATTCGCATCCACATCCGCAAATGCAGAGGTTCCGCATAAATTTGGACATTTGCATCAACATCCGCATCCGCAATAATCTGCGAAAAGATGCGGATATTCATGCGTATTGTTGTACAAATTGTGACAAGAAAGGAAATTATGGGGCCGGCGAATGGCACGTGCCGTTCGCACGTGACAATGACCAATGGGAGCGAAGAAATGGTGACAAGTCAGGACACATTTACTGTGGTGCATCATTTGCTTCTTGTAAATCTATACTAATCTATAAAGCTGAAGAGTTTGTTTGTTTGTACGTGCTAATCTCAGGATCCGATCAGGATCAGGGTCCGATTTGAAAAATCCAGGAAGGTTTTAGGCTATATAACATCACGCTGCGGCCAATAGGAGCGGAGTATAACTAAACCACGCGAACGAAGTCGCTGGCGGCCGCTAGTAAATAATTATGTGTTTGTTTCTACGGTGGATTACTTTGTCGTATAGGTAACTAGATAGATTTTTTGAGTGTTGGGCAATTAATTGTTTATGGTCTGGTGAAGCCGTACGGAGGACTGGTCTGAGCAGTTGTGTTGCGATGTGTGCGGGTACGATACGCCAAATGTTGCTGTTGGTCGTGGAGAGTCTCCAGATCAATCTCCCTCTGGCGCAGCATCGTTGGTCGTGCTGTTGGGTTTAATATTGCAGCACCTTGCTCAACTGTCGTCATCCTTATAATTCCTAAGTTTTTTAAGTGAATAGGCTTAATAAACTAGTGCGCTTTACCATCAACGATTGCATCACTGCTTACCATCAGTCGGGATTGCAGTCAAGCACTTGTTTATAATTATTAAAAAAGAGACTAATACATATAAGAATACTTTAATCTTAGCTCAGCTTATTAAAATATTTTCTTCTCAGCCTATAGAGGTCCACTGCTGGACAAAAGCCTCCCCTAAGGCTTTCATTCCATTGGGGGGCATTGCCTTAACCTACACTTGGCAGGGGGGCTGGGTATAGCAGTAATTTGTTATTCCACAGGGAAAGCGCTGGTGCCCGCTTCCCTGGTGAGAGTTCCCTTAGTCGCCTCTTACGACACCCACGGGAGGATATAGGTTGGTACCACAGGCGTAATCGGGGGTGGCAAGGGGTGGCAGTTACCATCCCAATAAATTCTATGTCAGTTCTGTGCCACCCCAAAATGTAAATAAAATTTGTAGAATATAAATGATCATCATCAATCTTTTAATCGTCCCACTGCTGGGCACAGGTCTCCTCTCATACAGAGAAGGATTGAGCGTAATCACCACGTTTGCTCAATGCAGGTTGGCGATTTCAGACTCATAAAATCCAGGTTTCCTCAAGATGTTTTCCTTCACCTTCAGTCATTGGTGTCCAAAATATACTTAGAAAGTACATATAACTTTAGAAAAATTACATTGGTACCTACTTGCCTGACCTGGAATCGAACCCGCACACTCATACTTGAGAGGCTGGTGTTTTAACCACTAGGCCACCACGACTTCATATAAATGATACTAATATTTTAAACAAAGTTGCTCAACTTCCATGAACTCAGCTGCATGTAAAAGATCATTTTCTAGCTTACAAAAGTTGAATACGTGCACAAGGAAGACAATTGGCCAGGAGAGGCTGTTCTCGTTGGCTCTTTTGGCAATTGAACGACGAATAGATCATGTAGACATTCAGAAAGTGATTGATGAGTTCAACTCTATGCACAAGAGGAGGTTAAATTTAATATAATATTTGTATAAAATAAAACTTGCTTTTCATTATGTTGTTTCCATTATTTTACATTTGTACCTACTCCACCAAATACGTATCCCTTCATCTAAATAAGTATGTCGCAGACAGCGACGGCAGAGCGGTAGGGTCGACAGCATCTTGCTGTGGTAGTACGGGTTCCATTTCTTAGGTGAGTTTTTGAATTGTGAGTTTTTGAATTGAAGCACGACGTGTAGATAGACCCTCCAATCTTGACAATCACAATTTGAATAGGCAAACCGACAGTTTCGGTTCGGAGAAGTGCCTTTTTTTTTAATAATTATAAGTTAGTGCTTGACTGCAATCCCGCCTGATGGTAAGCAGTGATGCAATCGTTGAGTGTAAAACGCACTAGTTTATTAAGCCTATTCACTTTGTTCCGACTTCGCCTTAATAGATGAACTTCGCCTTAAGAACTGTAGCTACCATCTCCTTAACAGCAATTGGTCGTCTACGCATGCGATCGATCAATAGCCACCGAGCTAGCGTCAACGGTTTTTTCGTATAAAATGTTTCTTCTAGAACTACTACTGCTTTGTACGCGCTACGTATCACATATACTTCACACATTTTTTCATTGTAATACTCGAAATACAGTCAAGTTTTAAGGAATTCCTGGTGTCGCCTACTCATTTCAAGCCCTCAATCTCCTAACACACAGCAGAGCTTGAGGACGAAACACACTTAAAAAACTTAGGAATAGGAAGGATGATGGCAGTTGAGCGAGGTGATGTAATGTTAAACCCAAGACCAACACGACCAAACGATGCTGCGCTAGAGGGAGATTGATCTGGAGACTCTCCACGACCAAATTCCCGAGACAACAACATTTGGCGCACCGTACCCGCCACACATCGCAACACAACTGCTCAGACCCGTCATCCGTACGGCTTCACCAGACATCATGCCGGAACACGACGAATCGCTTGGCGGCAAGACTTTGTCTGGTGGGTGGTAACTTCCGCCGGCAGCCGATGTTATGGCCTACCACCGAGAAAACCCACCGGAGCCTTGGTCCGCGTCTCGATGCAAAGTGACCGTTCGACGAACCCCACTTTCCAAAGCGACTCCGTCCATGTGCCGCCATCCCAAAATGACGTTACAAGCGTTTGCCCCTGTACTACGTAAATTAAATGAGCAACTTTTCTTCAAATAATTTCGCCGATCTCCGACAAGTATGAGTGAAAATATTGTAAAAAAAACACTAGGGAAATAGCTTAAAAGAACGATTTTTCCAAAAAAAATCGGAACCCTTTCTTCTGGGGGATTCTCCATACCCCCCAGACCCTCCGGTACATGAAAGATTTTGAACAAGAATCAAGTGGACTTTATTTAGGATAGCAATATATTAGACACTATAAGCGAATATGTAATAGAATGATGCCTTTGGAGTATATCCCTCTGATTAAAGTGCTACAAGCGACAAATTACTTACCTTCAACCTTCAGATGCGGAGTTCATAGACCACCAGACCAGATCAGGAGAAGGCGCACGTCGACATAATTCTTTCTTTTCTTTAGAGTGAATACTACTTCAACTCTTCAATGGCCTCTGTGGTTAGATACCACAATTTTGCCAATAACACGTGTGACAAATTATAGAAATTCTTTAAAAAATTATTTAACAATAATGGCGGATATCGCCAATGACAGTTGGAAAAACGACCGCGTGAGCCGACTACTAGGGGATTTGATGTAAAGCCATGATGTGGTCACTTGCTGCGATATTTCAATGTTCTTTATGAATTATTATAAATGTACTTTTTACTACATAAATCACGCACTATTATTAAGTAAACGACACTATAAATAAATTAAAAATCCAATGAAATAGCGTGACATTCATATTAGCTTCCCGTCAAAAAACTCCATTATATTCCCGACATAATTCACTGGCAGACTATATACCATGACATATACATAACCATAAAAACTTAGGTGACGCGGGCGTGGACTGAGCTGTCTTTTTGTTTTTAACTATTGCTAACACTATTGACAGCTCAATCGCCAGAGTCAAAAGTGGAGCACCACTTTTGACAACTTATTGTTGTTGCAATAAAGTTCAAGTTCTATCACTTCCTCCTATTCCTTTTACCTTATTTACGGTCATATCATATGGTACGTACATTTGCCTATCAAATCTGTAGAAATCTCTCCGTGGCAAGTTAGTTAAAGTGAGCTTAGAATGAGTTATAATTACTTTGAATACGACATTACAAAAATCTATAGGGTCGAAAATACTAGCAACATTAAACAGATTTCAAAAATAAAAGCGTAGCGTAGCAGCATAATGCTGAGCGACAGCCGTTTTGCGTGGATTTGACGCATGTTTCCCTCAACTATTTCTTATTTTTTCTATTTTTTTTTTGAACTTATTTTTTATATAAGTTATAAACTAGCGCTTGACCGCAATCCCCCCTGACGGTAATCAGTGATGCGATCGTTGATGGTAAAGCGCGCTAATTTATTAAGAGCCTATTCACTCTAGCCTTGAAGACACTCAAATTGTAGTGTGACGGAAACACCGCCGCTGGCAAATTGTTCCAGTCCCTCGATGTACGCGGAATAAAAGAGGAAGCAAAAGGCTTCCTCCGGATCGTAGTGGTGTTAACAACGTGAGGGTGGCAAGTCGCCGTACGACTGGTCGTCCGATGGTGGAACGGAGATGGGGGAATTAAATCATGCAATTCTCTTGCACACTCACCAGAATGCATCCAAACTCTTGCGTCATGTTTACTGCAAATAAACGTATTTCTTTCTTTCATTCTTTCTAAATCGCTTTTGAATAAAGTTATGCTCGCGCTTGACCTTTCTGAAATCATCACTATCATTATCACTATTTGTCCTCCTAAGGCGATCCCATTCCTGGCGTTTTCAATCTCATCTACCTTGTAAATAACTTTTTAATCGCTTCTCATTCAACAAATAGAAACAAGGAAAGATAAAATGATCCGAGCAAATACTTTTCTTTTTAAAATATCCGCGCCGACTTCGTAAACTGTAATAGGTGAGTACTAAAACATCCTAATCCGAAACTCGACCGAACCATAACATTAAGGTTCGTACAAAAAGCGGCGGGTCTAATTACTTTCGCAGCAGATAAGATAAATCGCCTTAGGACACGTAATGAAACCTTTTTTTCCAGCAGGTGATTAGGTCGTTACTTCAAACAGTTTTTGACCTATAGGTATACTCCAGTCGGAATGAGATTAAACATTTAAATAACTTTTTCCAGCCAGCTCAACCGATTTTTACTTCTCGTCCATAGACATAAGGATAGAAAAAACCAGCCAAAAGCGTGTTAGCCATTCTCAGTGTAAAAGTCCCATAGTTTCCTCCCATAGGTTCATCACAATAAGTGTCTTCACTTAAGAGTTAAAAAATGGGCTAATTATAACATTGAGTTGACATACTAGTACAGAATTCTAAAAACGGGCCCACAAATGACGGTGATGACTAAAGAAAGAGCTATAGATTCCAACTCTACATGGAAAGTTCGAAAAAATGTTGTCATTTGAGTCCCACCAAGAGTAGTGGGAAGGGTTTGTAAAATGGAGTGATAACTAGGCAAGGCAACTCCACGTTCCTACGGCTAAGTAAATATATCATGCTATTGTCTGCAGTTCAATTACTATATCCTGCAATTCGATAATTTAATAGCTCATACCCGTCTGGAACCGAACAACCGAAGAAAATCTATTAAAATAATAAACAAAGTTCCTTTAGACAAATTTAAACGGACAAATCACACAGATTGAGTTATCCCCAAAGTACCTAAGTTCGAGACTTGTGTTGTGGGATACTAATTCAACGATACTATATTTATAATAGATACATATTATATAGGTAAACATCCAACACCCAGGCCAATCAGGAAAAGATCGTTTTCCATCATGACCTGGCCGGGGATCGAACCCAGGGCCTCCATGTCGCAGGCAGGCGGGATGACCGCTGCGCCACGGAGGACGACTAGACTATACTAAATATATTGCATTATGTAACAAGAACAGTCAGAAAAATTACAATCAACAATATTGGTATCCTAGATACGAATTGAAATAGAAGGTGGATGGTAACATCCACCTTCCTGAAAAGGATACCTATTTATGAAGACCGATTTTGCCACACAATGGCGCCGATTCTTCTGTTCACAAAGTACCTAAACTAATTTTAAGTTAAACGCATCTGTTTGTTTCTCTTTAATTAAGAAAAGGATAGAAGTTAACATTATCATTAATCCTGTCAAATTAAGATATTCCATAGACAGTTTAGAGGCGATTATAAACATGGCCAGCAAGGCATGGCATGGCCATGGCAAGGTCCGGCAGTACTTCACACCTGGGCAGCTTCTAATGTTATACAAAGCACAGGTCCGTTCGTGTGTGGAGTACTGCAGCCACATTTGGGCTGGTGCTGCCAAGTTTCACCTGGCCACTTTGGATTCAGTGGAGAGACGTGCAAAGAGGCTGATTGGTGACCCTGATCTAACTCGAGTTGGTCTCCAAAGCCTAGAGCACAGGCGTAGAGTAGCCAGCCTTCGGTGTTCTATAGGATGCATTTCGGGGAGTGTGCGAGGGAATTGCATGATTTAATTCCCCATCTCCGTTCCACCAGCGGACGACCCGTCGTACGGCTGGTTTCCACCCTTACGTTGTTAACACCACTACGATCCGGACGAAGCGTTTCGCCTCCTCCTTTATACCGCGTACACCGAGGGACTGGAACAATTTGCCAGCGGCGGTGTTTCCGTCGGACTACAATTTGAGTGTCTTCAAGGCTAGAGTGAATAGGCTCTTAATAAACTAGTGCGCTTTACCATGAACGATTGCGTCACTGCTTACCATCAGGCAGGATTGCGGTCAAGCGCTGGTTTATAATAATAAAAAAAAAAAAAAAAAATGGCGACCAAAATTACATCAATTTACGTCAGACGCGGACTAATTTAACAGGTCTAAACTAAAATGTTATCTTCTGTCCTTTTCTTAACCAAATAGAGAGAAAAAGATGCACATAACTTTAATTTAGTTTAGTTTGTGAACTAGGGAATCGAGACCAATGCCTGCAGATCGGTTACTATATCCTGTAAGTGCTGTACAACGACACACCAAGCGATCAATTCGATAATTTAATAGCTCATACCCGTCCTGAACCCTTCGACTGAAGAAAAATCAATATGAACAAAGTTCCTGTACAAAAATGTATTATACAATATGTAAAACCTTGTCCGACCCATAAGGATAATAAAGGTTAGGTAAACACTTGACCAAATATAATATAAAATTTTACATAATCATCGTAGTAACAATACTAATGAATTTTGAAATAATCCTTTTTTCCCGGGAATTAATTCCAATTTCCCCGAAATTTGGTAATTTTTAAAAAAGTGACAACAACGGTTTTATTATAAGCGAATAGCAACGCGACCACGTCACAGGTACCGCGTGCCCTGCCCCCCGCCGCCCGCGGAACGGGTTTCTCACCGCACATCTATTAAGTTACCTCTTTTTGCGAAATAATATTTATTTTTTAGGGGTATTTTTTTTTAAGTTTAGCCTGTCTTTGTGGGCATTAGTAGAATCAGTTATCGATACCTAACACTAACTACCTTCACGGATCGGACAGGGTTTTCTTTACATATTGTATAATAAGAACAGTCAACAGGTATCCTAGATGCGGATTTTCATAGACTTTAACATCCACCTACCTACCCCCTAATCGGCGAACCCATTTTTGTGAAATGATTGCGACTTGTTGGGATCGTTTGGACCACCCATTGGTCCGTTCGGTCCAAACAATCCCAACAAGTCGCAATCATTTCACAAAAATGGGTTCGCCGATTAGGGGGCTGGTTACCTATTTATGAAGACCCATTTTGCCACAAAATGTGTTCATTCTAGGCTTGAATAGGGACTTCGTAAGTAAGTCAGCAAGCTGTTCCTCTGTTGACACCTGCTTAATTAACAAAGTTCCGTCCGCAACACACTCTCGGACAAAGAAATGACTGAGACGTACATATTATGTATGTTAAACACATACATAATGAAATTCATGTCATGAAAGTCAGTCTATGAAATTCATATGGCGGATCGTTCTATGCAAATCATAAATATCTAAACATAAATAAACTGTTTAGATTAGTAGGAAGTAGGATTATTACTTTTATGAAAATCATCTATGTAGAAAAGGTTGTTAAGATCTGTCTTTTAGGCGTAAACTACTCGTTGCCTAGCAACGGTTTGTTTACCTCTATTCTTTATCGAATTTGGCTCAACTATAGTTTTTAGTTCACCAATTTAACTTTTGTTAATACTGTACGCCACAAATACACTTTAACACCAAAATAGTACAAATAATAAAAACTATAAAAAGTAAAAAAACTAAAACCCAAGTACGACAACAAACGACGCTGAAAAATTTTTCTGTAAATATTGTTCTAATTTAAAACAGGATTTTAAGAAAACTGAAAAAGTTTTCTGAAAATATTGTTTTTCAGCGTCGTTTTTTGCCGTACTTGGGTTTGAGTTTTTTTACTTTTTATTGTTTTTTTAGAAAATATATATTGTTTTATACCTTCGGCGGTAACGAAACCATAGCGAGATGTAATTCGATGCCAACGCCATCTATCGAGCGCAGCGGTACTAAAATATTGAACATTGCTTTATTTTTTTGTTTATTATGTCAAATGTCCTTCAAAACCGAATGTGAAGAACTATTTAAAAGGAGGACAAGAACCCGGATGCTTCCCTTCCACTCTGCCCAACAAACACCTGCTAGGAGGCATATAATATGCCTCCTGGCAGGTGTTTGTTGGGCAGAGTGGAAGGGAAGCATCCGGGTTCAGATGGGTTAACACGTGTGGTCACAATAAGGACAAAATTATCCACCATAAAAAGATCTACATCAAAGGTGTGTGTATTACCAATAGCCGATTAATAAATACAAGGATTTAATTAAATAATTTTAAGGTTTGGAAATATTGTTAGATAGTGTAAGTTGTTTTTAGTATTAATAAGCAAAAATTGTTATATTTTTAAGGGCTGTATTAAACATGCATGGGAATGCTCTAGACAAGAGGGTCAGAAGAAGGACATTTGCCATAATGTCCTTGGTGGGCGGAATGTCTACGTAATTATGAGTCAACGAAATCATAGCGCGATCAATGGCGCTTAATAATGACTATTCGTATCTAAGATACCAATATTGTTCATTATTTTATGTTATAAATGGGAAAGTGAGTTTGTTTGTTTGTTCCGCTTTCACGCCGTAACTACTGAACCGATTGCTTTGAATTTTTGCAGCCGTAAAGTTAGACGTCCGGATTAAATAATAGGGTACTTTTTATCCCGGAAAAAATTGATATTCCCGAGGGAAATCTAAAAAGCGCGATATAACCGAATTCCATGCGGGAGAAGCCGCGGGCGGAAAGCTAGTATCAAATAAATGCGCTTGTCAAATCTTATGATGATGATGAGTCATAATTCTAAGAAAAGTATGGTAATTAGGATTATTTAAGTTTTGTTGGTTCCGAGGGTAGATTCGATTGTATAGACTAAAATAACGACTCGATGGTAGGGATGAGGGTACTCTAATATTGTTATTGTCTATAAATACGGAAACCCGACCCTTGGTGGGGTTTCTTCACCGAGCCATTGGACGGAGCATACTACCCAGTTAAGTATTCTTAATATATTTTGTTATACATGGTGGCGCAATAGAACGTGCATATTGCATCATCTTTTTTTGCGGAGTAGAAGGGGCGTGGGCGAGGGGAGACCGATATCGTTGGGTAGCGCGGTTCATGAAGTTTTACGTCACTATGAGTCACTTCGACGGGAAGCGTCGCGCATTTTGCGTGCGCGCATTTTACGAAAACTCTCGTTCGTACGTAGTTGTCAGGCGACTATTTTGTTCTGAGTATGGTGTACGGCAAATTAGGGAGGCTCCGAGTGCTAATTTAATTAAAATCTGGATAAAGCGGTTTGAAGAGACTGGATCGACGTTTAAACCACACGCAAAAGGTCGTCCACGCACATCTAGGACCGAAGACAATATTGAGAGTGTTAAGCAGTCGGTACGAGAAGATCCACAAATGTCTACTCGCAAGAGATCGTCTGTCCTAAACATATCGCGACGAAGTTTGCAACGAATTTTAAACTTGGATCTTAAATTGCATCCATACAAGCTGCAATTAACTCAAGAATTGAAAGACTCTGACTTCATAGCACGGCTCACATTTGCTAATGAAATGCTCAATCGGTTTTCAAATTTTGAAAACATCCTTTTCTCTGATGAGGCACATTTTCATATGAATGGGTTCGTAAACCGCCAAAATTGTCGTTATTGGAATAGTGAGAATCCCAGACTCAAACATCAAAAACCGTAACATAGCCCTAAAGTGACAGTTTGGGCCGCAATCTCTGCCAAAGGAATAATTGGTCCTTATTTTTTTGAAAACGCACGGGTGCAAAACATCACTGTTAATACCGAACGCTATGTTGCGATGTTGGAAGGTTTTTTGGTCCCAGAACTTGAAAATTCAAGAATAAAGAACTCTAGGACTTGGTTCCAACAAGACGGAGCTACCAGTCACACATCAAATGACTCCATGGCGGTTGTGAAGCAGATGTTCCCTGGCAAACTGATTTCGAAAAGAGGTGATATCCCATGGCCTCCGCGCAGTCCAGACTTGACGCCTCCTGACTTTTTTTTGTGGGGATACCTCAAACACAAAGTCTACACCAATAATCCGAGAAACATCAGTCAGCTCAAGGAGAATATTCGTGGTGAAATGGCAGCAATCACACCAGCACTACTTAAGAAAGTTTTCGGTAATTTCCGTTTGCGGTTAGAGGAGTGCCAACGTAGAGAGGGTCATCATTTAGATGATGTTATTTTTAAAAAATAAACTTCAGTTATCACTTAATAATTGCTTAGTTTTATTTTAACTATACCTTTTGTATTTATTTAGTAATAATTATTTTAAAAATGCACGTTCTATTGCGCCACCCTGTACATAAGTCTTGTGTATGGACGACAGCAGCAAGCTACCCCAAACTGTCAGATATTCCCAATCAACCTTGAGCCTTAATGCATTGAAAATAAAGTTGAAAATCTAATAAGGAAATCTGACAGATTGTAGTAGCTTGATTTGCTGTCGTCTGTACCCTGTCTTATTATAGATATACTTTATATTGCTGATGATTCCAAATATGTTCAGGGTGTAATGTTATAAGTAAATATACAAAATGGTGATGACAATACGACAATAAATTAAACATCGGGTACTTCAACACATTCTCAGTCTACCCATAAAAATCATATAAATATATCCATTAGTTTAGTCATAGGAAATTATTTTTCAATTTTCACATTTTCTACATGATGGACATGTTGATAAGGAAGCGCTGCATGCTGTGGTCATTATATGACCGCAGCATGCAGCGGTTGGTATAGATCGCGCCAAACATCTAGTCCGCTCTGAAGTGGCTTCGCGCAATTGTATTGCAGGCTGCAATACAATTTGCAGGTGTATTTATACTATATATGTATAAATATATGTATATATACAACGTGTAACAAAAAGGATATATACATAATACATACCAAATGGCATCTTTAGATGATATCAAACCATATCGAAAGGGTTTCAACTCAAAATAAAATACTCAAAAAATTGATACCAAATTTTCGTTTTTGTGTGTTTCTTAAAATCAAATCATAACGAACGTGGCACCACACTACATACGTTATAACTACTCGTTACCCGTCACGTTACTTGCCAAAATCCGATAAATGTCTTCAATATCTCTGTGCGACTAGTATGATAGTAGCCTATCACAGGCGGTGTTTTCCCTCATAACTTCCTAACATAAAGAGATAGGATTAAAAAACCCTTCCAATATCGTTTGATATCATGTAAAGATGCCATGCCTTTGTTAAGTATATACCCTTTATGTTACACGTTGTATATAGTATGCGTATTTATACATATATTTAAATATATATGTATAAATATATATATTTAAATAGTATGAGTGACTGTAAAAATGCGCGAAGCAACTTCAGAGCGGACTAGATGTTTGGCGCGATCTATACTAAACTTTAATAATAATGGCGCGAAATAGCAAGTCGATACAGGACCGCGCTGGCCCTGATCGGAGGTCAGTGAACCAATATTTTAAAGGATGTCCGTTTAAAATGTTATGCGATTTAGTTTCTTTGAAATTTTCATTTTTTTTATTTTTGTTGCTAGGTTTTTTCTATGGTTTAGGATTATTTCTATGAACCAGCGTTGTCCGTGTTTTCATTTATTGTCGTATTATCAGCCTGCCCCGCTGTGTATAAGTAAATAATGTTTCTCCTATAATGTTTGCTTGAATCTTATTTAATTACCCACCTCTCTGCCATTCTAACACGCTTAATAGCATTGTAGAATAATGTTTCTTTTTTAATTTTGTTTGACTATTTTACTACTAATAGTTGATGTTGGGAGAGAACTCAATTACGTGACATTGGCTAAATGCACAAACCGTGCGAAGCCAAAAAAGAACAAAGTAAACTTTTGAAGATTTTCCTTTTACTTGAAATTTATCATCATCACAGCGTTAATCCCAGTCGCATCCGAAGCCTTTTCAGGTTTGGAGTCTGGGGTCCGCTTTACCAGTCCAACTGCTGAAATGGCCAAACTTCGACATTTTCCGTGAAGCAACTGCCGTCTGACCTCCACAACCCGAAGGCGACATCGAAGCACTGCAGTTAGACCAATTGTTGGACTTTTGAGAGCTCCAACAACCCGTAACGACTGCCACTAGATGTTTGTATGGCAACCGGGACCAACGGCTTAACGTGCTTTCCGAGGCACGACCAGACCAGTGCAAGTATTCATATTTATGCATACAAATACTTGCACTGTGCGGGGATCGAACACGCGCCACCTTGTGCAGTGGCCGCGTCCGCTACCGCTACGCCACGAAGGCTGTACTTTTACTTGAAATTAATTGGCACAAATCCATAACTAGTGCCATATTACAAAAAAAAAGTTTGACAATCAGTCCAGGAGAAAAGGAGTCGTTCCATGTATAATCCTCACATATTCAGCTAAATCTAGTTACACTAGAAGCCGACCCATACAAAAAAAACGACACTAGGCAGATAACACTGCACAGTATCCATAAATCAAACTCCACCTTGACGTTGGCAGAATCATCGGTCATCGATGGGGACAAACTCATAAAAAAAAAATCAAATCAAACCAAGCATATATTTCAAATAAACCAGTTACAGGCACTATTGAATTGTCAGAAGGTCGGTCAATCAATAAGATGAAGCTCGCCCATTCCAAAGAGTAGGTACCTATGGAGAAGAACGGGCAAGAAACTCCATGGACACTCTTTTAAATTTTCAAGCTATTGTTACAAATATTTGATTACATCATTCATGTTGAAATCAACCGTGTGATAACGATGCAGAAATATATTGTACGCTGAGAGCGTCCATTATGGCAAACACACAAAAATCAATTCAGAAATTAAAATACGCCGTGGCAGCTAAGAGATGACCAGTCTCCTCTGACGGCGTCCGTTCACGAACATGACGTATGGATCTGCATCATTCAGCTCAACTATATTGAAGGGAACCCAATGACCCAACACACACGCCAACACCAGCGAGACATTTAAGTGAGCATGACATACTCTCAACAGCCAGAGCATAACTTCTCATTGGTGTGATTTTCCAGAAAATTATTATAGCTATTTACAATAATTGTCTGTGCCATTGATTTAATGGGAATGCTACAGGCTGGTTACAAAATTCACAATTTATTTAATAAGTTGATGATTCTCAATATAATCTCACGATTTAGAATTTGAATTTCTCTAAAGATATTGTCAACTAACTTGGGTTGGCTGTGATCATAAATAATTCTCCCGTTTCGGATGTCAATCAATTGTTTATTTCATTCTTATATATAAACATAACAAAAATAAACAAACAGGTATTAAAAGTCCGTTTTCCATTTCAAACATATCAATTTAATATGATTTCTATAAACATTACGTATTGTATAATTTATAAACCGAAATCTTACACTGAACATAATGGACCTCGCGTATGAAATATTATTTTGTGACTTTAGCGGGATGAAGGTATAAAAAAACTGTAGTTTATTTATAGTCAGTTTATTAAAAAAGTGTGTATCCGTTGTCGGACTATAACCGAGGCCGGTGTTCGCACGCCGACCCCTAACGTTTACGCGGAATGGTGACTACTCGATAACAGTTTGTTCCTCTTTTACGAAAAATTCTACAATTTCTTCCACCGTCGTTGCGGAGTCGGTGTCGACGCCGTCTGTATCAACATCTGCGGGAAGAGAAAAAAAGGATTAATTAATTACATTTAACAGAAGCTCAATTACAATATTACAGGGCAAAAGCTCAATTACAATATTACAGGGCAGAAGATCAATTACAATATTACAGGGCAGAAGACCATATGGCTAATGGTTACAGCCACACTTAACAAAAAAGACATTCAATATGCGAAGGTGTGAGCTTCCTAAGGGTTAGGGGTGTTACCACACCAATCGATCGATGCCATTGATCGACATCGGTCGACGTTAATCGATTGGTGTGGTAGCTTTAATTGATCGACGGATACCGGTCGACTAACCAAGCGATCGATGCCGATCGATGGCATCAGTCGACGGATACCGGTCGAGCAATCGGTCGATAGCATCCGTCGGCGGCTTCGGCCGACGTAGATCGATTGACCCCGGCTATATTCCATCAGTTTCTTTCGAAATGTATTCACAAGAGGACGCGTTGTTGTTGGCCAGTACGATGTTGCTCGTACTATTATTACGGAGACGTAAACGTCGACTTATCCATTTACCATCGATCGATGGCATCTGTCGGCTATCGATCGATTGGTGTGGTAGAAACTATACATCGACGTCGACTAATCCATTCTATATAGTATTTAAATTATTTACAACACTGGCAACATCTAAATTCTATTCAAATCTATGTCCGTATTGTTCCAGAAGCAAAACACGAAATCATCGCCAAAGTAGCGATGAGACCTTTGAAAACTAAATTTTGAACGTAATTTCCAAAACTTTGCCTAAATAGAATGCAGTAGTCGTGAGACAAGTGTATCATTTTTGTGAAACACTGATGTCTTATATGGCTCATTCGGATCAACGCCTACAAAATACTAATGAAGATATACATAAATATAAGTATGTGATACACAAGCACCTTAATTTATGTCATTTTGGAAAATCTGTGAGAGTCGCAAGTGACACACATCTCATTTTGTATCATTTTCTGACTTTACACTTTCTGACTCGCGAGTAAATAGAAACTCAATGTGTCTTCCTCGGTCATTCGCTCATTGCTCAATTGTCTCATCACGCGGAATAACCTCAGAGAAAAGTAATGTTTCACATCCAAATGATGCCTTTGACTTTTAACCACCTTTGGACTAGTAACTTGGTTCCATAAAGAGTTACATGTATAGAATGCACTAATACGTACAGTTCCTGAGCTCGAGCCGGCGCGGCTTCTGCTCGTTCCATTCTTGCGCCTTGGCCTCGCGATACTCAACATACTTCTTCATCTGCTCAGTACGTTTCGCCACCAATTCCTATAAACAAAATATCTCATTGATATAGTCAACTTTATCAGCTCAAAGGGTCTACTCCGAAGTAACAAATTTATAGTATTGATCGAATGTTAGGCCAATTCCTACTACCAAGTTACTATTTCTTTGTATCTGAATTAACAATCATTACCATTTCATTAACTATACTAGTTACTATTTCTTTGTATCTGAATTAACAATCATTACCATTTCATTAACTATACTTAAAATAGTAGTAAACTGGCTTCGTAATTGCACTACAATATTACAATACGTTTCGGCTGTGTGCCTGTCTGATCCGATCATCCGAATGTCACTTTGTAGTAGACCCCAGATTATTATGAATACCAAAATAATTTATCATGTACTTTTAGGTTCAACTGACTAGTTATCTTTACTATGCCAAAATTTCCGTCGCATTGGCCTGATACAGAAAGGGATATAAGTGCAGAGACTACTCTTCATAGAGATAGATAACCAAATTATTTTTACTACTCTTAATTACTAAAAATAGTCAGTTCTTCAAATACAGTTTCAAATGTATTTTCTGTACATACCTTGCTAGCTTTGTTACTGCGCATACGATCCTTAGACTCGAACTGTGAGTAGTATTTCTTGAGGTTCTTTTTGATCTCCTTCTGCTGTTTCTCAGACAGTAACGTTGGGGGCCTCGGTCGCCAGTTAAATTGCGCAAAACCTTCCTTCATAACTCTATAGAAATAAAGATTATATTATTAAATGCTTGCTATATTGACAGAAATGATTGCAGCAAAAAAGAAGTTATCCGAACATTCAGCAATGTGCTAACACACAAAAGGCTGATTGTTTCTTATAAAAATCAATAAGGACCAAATTAGCATACACAATTAATTAGACCTGCTCCCTAATCGGCGAACACATTTTTGTCAAATGTTTGCGACTAGTTGGTATCAGTTGGGATCGTTTGGACTGCCCATTGGTCCGTTCGGTCCAAACGATCCCAACTAGTCGCAATCATTTGACAACAATGTGTTCGCCCATTAGGGGGCAGGATGGCACAAGCATTTCATTGTTTGGTGTAAGCCCAAATTCAAGTTTATTTCCCTCTATATTTCCAATTGAAAATATCATAACTTGTGGGAACCAATAAACATCTCACTGTATACTAGACGCTTTCAATAGAGATTATGACTTATATACAACTAAATGTGTGCTCTAAGAGTCTAAGACAATAAAATTCCAATTCTGTGTGGCTCATACACTGGCTTAAAGACAGCTTTAGTTGCATAAAATTACATTACACACCACAACCATTATTAGTTGCATATTTTAACAATTACATACATACATATTATATAACAATTATCATTTCCATTTCTACTTATTCATCACTGGAAACATTTTTACAAAGCTGCTATACAAAAATATTCTATATTTACTAACCTTCTTAAGATTTTGCCTTGGAAGGACCAGATGTAGTAACCAGTATCAATCTTGCTCTTGAGTGAAGACACGCCAGTCACCACGAAGCGACCAGTCGGGTCCCATTCAATGCCAGACATCTGGAGAAAAAAATGGTCGGGTTAATCATTTTTCATCACAAAAAAACTGTGAAGTGACATTATTAGAATACAAAAATTCATTATTCAATTTTTTTTTTTAAATAATGTTATGTTTAGTTGATGTCACATCAACACATGTAAAATCCGTAAGTAGTAATTAGCTGTTCCTTGTTAATCCTTTGTTTTGGGTTCAGTAACATATTTCTCCCAAAAAACGCATGATTTGGCCTAAAGCTAAATGGTAAATAAATATAAATAAAGTCATATACACACCTGGTAATGCGCCGAGACATTCATGATAGTGAAATCATTAGTATCTAAGAACTCCAGAGCTCCACCGGTCAGACCAAGGTTAGCGAGAACAATGAACTGTCCAGATGGAGACCAGAACAAGTGATTGAAAGGCTGTCTCTCAAACTTCTTCAGCAGAGTAGGTGCCTGACCCGTATTCACTTGATAGAAACTAATACAGACGTTAGCAGGATCACCATGAATAATAGCGAACTTGGATCCAACAGGCTCCCAAGCAAATGCTTGAATGGATTCCTTAATTTCTACCGAGTCAACTGGAATCTCCTTCTCTCTCATATGGAATATTTCAAAGTTGTAGTACATTCCAGAGTATTTAATTTCATTCTTGTCTTTCTTTACTTTAGAGTAGCGGTCTACTTTAACACAGAGGTAATCTCCGCTCTTCTGCCAGTGAATCTTACAGTCGGCTACGGAGAACAAGTTCTTAGACCGTATTTCAGTGCGGTTGGGGAGCTCGAGAAGTGTTACTCTGGCTGGTACATCTTTGTCTTCTGCCACCCAATAGGCTAGAATGTTATCTGTAGGCGACCAACTGAAGTCTCTGTAAATAGAATTAGGAATATTTCAATTATTTGGATTAAGAAAAATCAAATGATGACCTTGATTGACTGAATGTGATGTTTAAATAAAAACAATTAATTTGCAACACAAAGCAGTTTTATTTCCTGAATTCCAACATGAATCTACATGAAGACAAATGTATGTTATACTAATAAACAAAAATGTATGTTATGTATACAACGTGTAACATAAAGGGTATATACATAACAAAGGCATGGCATCTTTACATAATATCAAACGATATTGGAAGGGTTTTTTAATCCTATCTCTTTGTGTTAGGAAGTTATGAGGAAATACACCGCTTGTGATAGGCTACTATCATACTAGTTGCACAGAGATATTGAAGACATTTATCGGATTTTGGCAAGTAACGTGACGTGTAACGAGTAGTTATTAACATATGTAGTGTGCTGCCACGTTTGTTATGACTTGATTATAAGAAACACACGAATCCGAAAATTTGGTACCAATTTTTGAGTATTTTATTTTGAGTTGAAACCCTTCCGATATCGTTTGATATCATCTAAAGATGCCATGCCCTTGGTATGTATATACCCTTTTTGTTACACGTTGTATAGAATCTCTATTGTCGACATATAAATAAATAAGCATAAACATATTTCTGTTATTTCATAATTTTCAGAAAAAAGATAAAATGATTAGCTTCATTTACACGTATATCCATCTTTACTAAGCCTAATTATTCAGCCTAATAATAATAAAAACTGTTCTAAATGTGACGATTTTTCAATTAATTATCAGATCAATGTTACATGAAGAATGAATTTGCTAGTTTGTCATATTTCCTACAGAATAGTTACCAAACCGCAAAAATGATTCATCAGATTTATAGGGTGATAAATCGATAAATTGAAAAAAAAGGGTATGATAGGCTCTAAAACCAACAGAATACAGTCAAAATTATCTTACCTGATTCCGGGTATTTTGATAGACTTCTTGTCTAGCAGACCGAAACTAGGCGTCTCATACACAGATAGTACATCCTGGCCGATCCTGGCGAAGTACCTGTCGTCTTTACTCCAGCGGAACACGGGCCATGTTACGTACTCGTCCGGCGGCGGGAAACTACGCTTCTCTACACCCGTCCTGTAGGTAATTAAATGGGTGATTAATGATCTTAATCTGCACTTAACATAACTAAGCTAAGTTTGATTGAACCAGCTTAAATCTGGAACTACCTGTCGGGTTCAAAATATGCATTTGATAGCCCCATTCCAATACCTCGAACCAGCGCACAAACCTGGCCCGAAGGTTTGTGCGCTGTTCTAAGGCTGTTAAGATAACGCTTTTTAAGGCCTTCTGCCAGTCATTTTACACGTGCAGCCTGTGGGCCACGTATACCCAGCGGGCATACAGCGACTTGCGCGTACAGTATAATAACGCATTCAGGGTGCTCTTGGGGTTGCCGTGGCGCTGTAGCGCGTCAGGGATGTTCGCGGAGGCGAGGGTCGACGGGTTCGCCGCGATCATGCGAAAACGTTGTGCTTCCATGATGGCGCGCTTGCGCACCTCCTCCAATGGCATACTGAATGTGTTTTCGGATCGGTGAGACTCGCCCCTCTTACGTAGGTGGATAGGAGTCCAGACCCACTTTAGTTAATTCTTTACTAACATTAGGCTAAGCTTTATTTGTACTAACACTATATGGATGTTCCATAATCCGAAATAAAAATTTGAATTTGAATAGTGCTATTTAATACCACGCTACGTTATAACTCATTGGAGAATATAGAGAAAAGTTAGATTGAAAGGTAACCAAATACCTACGTAGTAATTGCGCTGGAAAGTTATGCGATGCTGGGTCAGGGTTGCGGGTTGGTCCGATACGCTGTCGCAGCCGGCGTTCCACAGGGGTCAGTTCTAGGCCTCTTCTGTGGAACGTCGGTTATGACTGGCTCCTGCGGGGAACTCTCCTTCGAGGCACGAGTGTCATCTGCTATGCTGATGACACTCTCCTCACTTCCCGCGGGAGCACCTTCCGGGAGGCGGCCAGTTTGGCGTCGGCGGGCGGATCCTTAGTGGCGGGAAGGATCCGCCGCCTGGGCTTGAGGGTGGCGCTGCACAAAACGGAGGCCGTGTTCTTTCACGGCCCCCGGCAGCGCCCCCCGCCTGACGCCCGCATTTATGTGGAGGGGGTGAGGGTCGGGGTTGAGGCCCAGATGAAATATCTGGGCCTCATCTTAGACAGCAGGTGGCGCTTCGACCCGCACTTTAGCCGGCTGTCGTCGCGCCTGCTGAAGGCTGCGGGAGCCCTCTCTTGGCTGATGCCAAACTTGGGAGGGCCCAGCATGCGGTGCCGGCGGTCTATACGCCGGCATACTGCGGAGTGTGGCCCTTTATGGGGCCCCGATTTGGGCGGACTCCCTCCATAGGAGGGAGAACCTCACCGCCCTTCGGACGCCCCAAAGGGCCATCGCCCAGCGGGCATCGCGGGCCTACCGTACGGTGGGCTTCGCAGCGGCGTGCGCTCTGGCGGGCACCCCGCCTTGGGAGCTCGAGGCGTGGGTGCTCGCCAGAGTGTACGAGTGGACTGCGGGGTGCAGGGCGCTGGGCGAGCGTCCGGCCCCAGAGGTGAGGGAGGCCGTCCGGCGGGAGGCGAGGGTTGCTCTTGTCCAGCATTGGACGCAGGACCTCGCCTCCGCCGTCTTCGCCCGCCGTACCCTCAACGCCATTGGGCCGGTCCTGGAGGACTGGCTCGACAGGCGTCACGGGTTCCTCTCCTTCCGTCTGGTGCAGGTACTCTCCGGTCACGGCTGCTTCGGCAGGTACCTGCACCGGATAGGACGAGAGGAGACACCGTCGTGCCACGGTTGTGGCGTGATGGCGGAGGACACGGCGGAACACACCCTCGCGGTGCCCGTCGTGGGCCGTGCCGCGCCGCGATCTTGTCACGGCGGTTGGAGGGGAGCTCTCACTGCCCGCCATCGTCAGAGCGATGGTGGGGAGCGAGGAGGCCTGGGCGGCGATGGCCTCCTTCTGCGAGGTCGTGATGTCGCAGAAGGAGGCCGCGGAGCGCGAGCGGGAGGAGGATCTCCTCGCTCCGGCGCTCCGCAGGCGGCGTAGGGGAAGGAGAAGGCGGGATTTCGCCCGCTTTCTCCCCCCCTGAGGTGAGCGGCGGGCGTGAGGCACGAGAAGGTGCCGACGCCCGCCTTACATCGCTCACCACGCGGGAGCCACGGCCCCTCCAGGAGGGGCAATTGAGGGCCCGCCTTGCTAGGCGGGTTTCGCCGGCGGGGGAGAGGTAGCTCAGGCTGCGCTAGTTTCCCACTCCCCCGCCACTATGGCGATGCCGGAGTGCCGCTGTGGGTTTAGTGGGTATTCCCGGCTTCGGCTGGGCGAGTCCCACACACGCCCTTCGGGGTACGGTGCGTAAAGGCATTCCCACAGCGTCAAGTTGCGGGTTGGTTAAAAAAAACCGTGGCCCTGGCCTACAGGCAGGTGAAGGAACACGGGTGGGTTTTAGTCAGGAAAAGTCTGACACGCCCTTCCGCTCCGCCCAGAGCGGGAGAGGTCACAAAAAAAAAACGGCTATGCGATGCGACGCTAGGACCAACGAAATTTTTAAATTAATAGCTGCGCCTCGTGGTTTTACCCGCGTAAATTTCGAGCCCGTAAAAACATCAGGATAAAAGTTTCACCTAAATCCGTCCAGTAGTTTAGGCGTGAAAGCGGAGCAAACTAACAAACTCACTTCCACATTTATAATATTAGCAAGGATGCCTGTTATATTGTAACTTATGTATATTTTACGAATTCTACGTAAACAAAGTTGTTGACTAGTAAGTGCATCTTAATACAGAATAAGAAAGTTGCAAATGGTAATGCTCTTTTAATATCATGCTTCAATAGACAGTTGTCATACAAGGCATTTTCACCCACATTTCCTGGTACTAGGTCCAAAAATGGAACTACCTGTTTTCCTTTTTACATTATACTCAGTATAATGATGCTGTTAAAACACATCAAATAGGAACTTAAAAACACGTCTTAGTTCATGTGTTAGAATATCAGTCTGGTATTCTGTCTCCGACTCTTCTGGCTATATCGTGAATAGAATACGTAATAAAAAACTGGTTTGCGTGACCTGGAATAATTTACTTATATGACTCGCACCCTCTGTGCTGCAGCCACCTTTTACTTAGTGGCATAACGGTACTTTGGTAGTAGAGATAGTTTCCGCAAAATGGCGTGAGTGTCATTATGGTTTTAGTGCAAATCAAGTTCGATGTAAAAGTTTTAAATGCTTCTCTTGAAAAATTGCGTTTTAGCATAAGTGATGGCCACGCATCAAGGGTGTGGACTGTAGTCACATTTTAAGTGACTCTGTAGGCTTAGAAATGTTACAAAGTTTTCATTAAATTGAAGAATATTTCAATCCATTCATCAATTTATTCAGGTAGATAAAATATGAGTAACTAAGACTTTTTTTTAATTTTGCTAGATGAAAATCTCACCTACATTCTTCTTTCTTTTTGGCTTTGCACGGATTGTGCATTTAGCCAATGTCACGTAATGAATTATTCATTTCCAAAAGAGACGGCCGCGTGAACCGTCTTACGACGGAGGTTTGAGAAACAGTCATGATGTGGCCACTCATCATCATCATCTCAGCGTTAATCCCAGTCGCATCCGCAGCTTTTTTTTTTTCTTTCAGCTTTGGAGTCTGGGGTCCGCTTTACCAGTCTAACTGCTGATTTTGGCTAAACTTCGATATTTTCCATGAAGCGACTGCCGTCTGACCTCCACAACCCGAAGGCGATATCTAAGCATTGCAGTTAGACCAATTGTTAGACTTTTGAGGGCTCCAACAACCCGAAACGACTGCCACTAGATGTTTGTATGGCAAACCGGAACCAACGGCGTAACGTTATGATGTGGCCACTATGCTGCGATATTTCACTGATCTTTAGGAATTATTTACTGAATGCACTTTTACTACATAAATCACACACTTTTATTTAGTAAACAACACCAATAATTTTAAAAGTCCAGTGAAAAATGAGTGTGACACTCAGTTTGACTTTCCCGCCATAACTACAACCTCCTTTCATTGTGTCAATGTCTGAATGCCATGTTGACAAAAAAAGTATGTTGCAGCAGATGCAACCTACTTTTTGTCAACATTCTCTATTAGGTATTAGCCCAAACTCTGATTATTATTAATTTACTAACTAAATAGCAGCTACTGTAATTTAGTTTAGGAAATTAATAATCAGGTTTAGAACAACAGATTTCTTATCAAACTTTTAGCACTAAGCTGACATAAGTAGTACATTTGTTTAGTATACTATTCGGTTATTACAAAACTTGGTAGCTCTGCAAACAACTTGGATACTAACAGTAAAGTGGTTTACAGCATTAATTATGTATGTTTGTTTTATACATGTGTTCCCCAATATACAAACCAGTGCACATATTTAGCTGTAATGTAATTAATCTGTCTAATGTAAGTGGCAAGAAAAGCTCATTTCTCACAAAAAAAAGACAATCTTATTATTTGTTACTGCATACTGAGTTATTAAAATCTATTATTAATATTATTGTATGTTATTTTAAGAGTTTCTGCTTTACTATGAGAGATACTTGTAGATCAGACTGGTGTCTGCAACTTGACAAACTATTTAGAATAAAAAAATACTGAATTAGGTAACTTGTTTTTTTTTTTCTCTTTGTAAATTACTAACCTGATATCCCAAATGATAAGCTTCTTATCTTCACCCCTATCACCAGTCGGTGAGAATGTGACCACATAGTTTTCACATGGTGAGAAGGAGATAAACCGAGCTTCCGGGTGGTAGAACTTCTGGAACTGGGAGAATTTGGGGCCGGCCCATAGGGCTACACCCCGCCAATGGAACGTCGCCAGGTATGTACCCAGCGGTGACCATACGGCATAAGTCTCCGTCCAGTTCTGAATTAAAAACAAAGAAATCTTTTATATACCTATAAACAGAGCAAGAAAAGGCATTCAGTCCTAAATTGTAAGGTTTCAATTAAAACTTCTTGATAGACCCTATTTGTCTTTTTGGAATGGACAACCGCTTGTTTTTAAACTTTTCAAAACAAAATTTCAGTGTCAATGTGCTGTTGCAATAGTTTTCAAAGTATTATAAGTAGCAGTGCAATTCCAAACAGGTTTTAAAGCACATAAGCACATATCAAGATGGTAACTGGTAATTAACATGTTCTCTCCAGAATATGGCTAGGGTGACCAATTCGCAATAAGCATATTAGATTTTACGAAAATAATTTATAGTTCAAGCAATTCAAGCATTGGTTCCTTGGCACTATTGAGATAAAGATCCCTTTAACCCTCCAAAAACAGATTGAGAAGCAATGTTCCACTTACCGGCCTCTCCTGCAATAGCGCAGGTTCAGGCAGGGCATTCTGCCACACCTGTAGTGCAGTACCAGTGCCAATACCAACCAGGAACTGGTCATATGCATCAGGGTCCATCAAATACCATTGTAAGTCTGATGCAACCTTGAATGGTTGAGGTGCAGGCGGCTCCCATTCTTTAGGGATATCTGAATATCTGTTGAAAAAATCAATTAATGTCAAATAGAGAAAGTATAAGACTTTAGGTGAATTTTAAAAAGTAGAAAGTGTGACTTTTTCTTGGAATACAAGTTACTGATAAGCTAAGTTTTTTTTACAACATGTTTGAACTGTCAAATCGGAATCTGAACAATCAGTGTCATATTTGTGTTAGGGATTTCAACATTACTACTTGTTTGCTATAAGTAAAAACAAGTGTCAAATCATGTAATGAAATGTTTGGTATATCACAGAAAGTTGTTAAGTTCATATGAAATATCAGTTCTACTATTTTTTCCAGTTGTAACTAACATAAATGTTTTATATGACGTGAGGTTAAAATTTCAAGGAGGAAAATAACTATGTAATTCTTGCCACAGACTTGCCACATAGTCAATATTATTCCCTTTTAAAAGCTCAATGAACTTTATAATAAATTAATAACACTATCAAGATTGAATAACAATTTGCACTTGACACTTTTAGATTAGGGTGTAAGATTATGGATACTTACTTCTTAAAATCGGTGAACAAATTCACCAAAAATGTGTGCTGCTTATCTAATTTACAGTTATTTGTCGCCTTCACGGCTTCGGCGGCGTTCTGAGGATTGCTGTACTCCAAGAAAATATAGCCAGTCGTGTTTCCATTCTCTTGGGTTGGATAATACTCGTTGACGATCTTCCCGAATTTGCTGAAGATCTTGTTTATAACACTCTGGAGCTTCTCCAGGCGCTCGGGTCCAACTTGCGGGCACCCGTCGACCACAACCACGTTCTCATAACTGTCAGATTCCTTAGGCTTTTGCTCTAAAAGGTCGGCCAACAACTCTGCAACGTCAAAGTTAGGTTAGGATTTTATGACTTTCATTACGCTGCTAAACTCACACGAAAAGTTCAAAATTTTAATCAAGTACACTTGCTAACGCACACTATGTCTCACAATTACGTTAAAAATAGTAACTACATGAATGAAAACTTGTAAAATGCGTGGGTGACGCATATGGCCGGTCAACTTGTCACAGAAAATTGCCCACCTTCATCAGGAATATCGTCAACAAAACCCTCTGGATCGTCGAAATCGGGTTCCTCGTCATAATTAGGCTCCTCGTTATCACTTTGAGGAGCTGGGTTCACTTTTTCGTCGCCTTTTTTCTTAGCCATTTTGACGATTTAACGTGTGTAACAGGAAGACACGCCATTAGTGACTGAGCATAGAGAAGGATTTTTTTACTTTCACTCAACAAAAGTTCAAAACGGCGAAATTACGTTTTGATAGCACTTATGAAGATTTCTTGTCAACAATTAATAAAAATGTGTAGTTAATTTATATTAAAACTTTTGCCACGTCTCTAAATGAAAATGCGTACTAAAAATTATTTCTTAACAAATTAATAAACAAACATCAAATCAATTACCACCATAGACAAGTAATACACATGGCGGGAAAATTAAAGTTTCAAACGAATGTATCTGTTAAAGTTGGTAAATATAAACTTTATATCAACGCTGTCTGTGTTAATGTATAATCCATACTAATATTATAAATGCGAAAGTAACTCTGTCTGTCTGTCTGTCGGTCTGTCTGTCTGTCTATCTGTTACGCTTTCCCGCTTAAACCTCTCAACCGATTTTGATGAAATTTGGCACCCATACTAATATTATAAATGCGAAAGTAACTCTGTCTGTCTGTCTGTCGGTCTGTCTGTCTGTCTGTCTGTCTGTCTGTCTGTCTGTTACGCTTTCCCGCTTAAACCTCTCAACCGATTTTGATGAAATTTGGCACAGACAATCTTTAGACCCTGAGAAAGAACATAGGCCACCTTTTATCCCGGAAAAATTTGATGTTCCCGAAGGAAATCTAAAAAGCGCGATATAACCGAACTCCACGCGGGCGAAGCCGCGGGCGGAAAGCTAGTGTTTAAATATGACGAAAGAGGAATACGAATGAAATAGTGGTGTATTTTTAGCCAGTCCCTATTACGTAATTAATCTTCTGTTCTAATTATTATACCTTACTGAATAAGGCTCATAATATTATCTTATGTATCCAACGTTCTTTATATAAAAGCCTATATTTTTAAATTGCCCGTATAGTACGACACGCATCTCATCCGTATAACAGATGAGGTGGCATTTAGGTACGGACCGCTGACGGGTCACCGGCTCACCGCACATGAAAATTGAGGTCGCCCCACATGCACCGCGCTATACATAGTATAATTAGCTGTATATAGTTAGGTGTAGGCCTGTTACAGTAATATTAAATGCGAAGGTATTCAACTAGACGTGTTGCGGTTAACTGATAATATGCCTTGTGATTTTTTTTTTTTTTTGTTGAATAGTTATAATAGGTACAATACGTGTGTTAAAGTAAAGCTAAAGTTATCTGCCTAATTCCTTATCGTCTCTACATTCTGTAGTTGGGTTTGTACCCCGTTAATTGCATTAGATTCGTTATTACTGGTGAAATGAGAGTATAGTAGGTAATAAGATACATTACTGCCAACCCCTTTCTTATGCAGACTAAGGCGTGATATGATCCCTTCCTCACAGGGTACGGGTGACGAATTCTTGCCAAAATGTAGAATAATATGCAACACACAGAATTTAATTTTCGAATTATTATAGAATGAAAAGAATAAAGGTCTTAAAGGTATATATTAGATTATACACAATTAAAAAAAAACAGATATGCTATAGCAATCGTAGAAATTTGAGTTGTGTGGTTGATACTTCATTAAGTCATTACTCTGTTGGTACCGTTAAACTTGAATGACAAGGCGACATAATAATCACGTGGCAGAGGCCGCCGTGATTTAGTGCGTTTATAGGACTTTTCATGGCGAATGATGAGATCAAGGAGATCGCCATAGGCCCATTGAACATCACGTGAAGAGTACACCATCGTGACGGGATCCACGAGACCGATGCCTCCTGAGTCAGGGTTGTGGGTTGTTTAAAAAAGAAACCGCGGCCCTGCTGCACAGGCAGAAACACGGGTGGGTTTTATTCAGTAAAAGTCTGACACGCCCTTCCGCTCCGCCCAGAGCAGGAGAGGTAATTTTATGATTTCCCATCCAGAAAAAAAAGGCGTAAAGAGTGGTCGATCGACGGAAGCTAAAATATTATTCCATTGAACCCACAGTTATCTCCGGTATCCTCATCATCATCATCAATTCAGCCGAAAGACGTCCACTGCTGGACATAGGCCTCCCCTAAGGTTCTCCACAACGACCGGTCCTGCGCCTCTCGCATCCAACGGTTTCCCGCGACCTTCACCAGGTCGTCGGCCCACCTTGACGTGGGCCTACCCACGCTGCGTCTTCCGGTGCGTGGTCGCCACTCGAGAACCCGTCGGCCCCATCGGACATCCGTCCTACGGGCAATGTGCCCAGCCCACTGCCACACACTCCGGTATCCTAAAGTTTCGTTATAGGAATGCCGAACCACACATAGATGACCTGCATTTCAAAAACCGGGCCGAACCGGTAGTCCGTCACTTAAACTGCTCAGGTAAAACAACACACTATCTGACGCAGTCCTCGAATCACGATCATAAAATACGGCCGTAAATACAAACTTAATAGAGCCATTAGAACTAGCCCAGCATCTTACATTCCATAAATAGCTAGCAGAACACTAATCCCCTTATCAAGGCATTTCGTAACTCTTATCTGAAGCTCGAGTGTTTATAACAAAGCTTACGGCAAAGCTTTCTACGGGGGGCTCGAACGAGGTCGCAAGTCTACGCAGGTTTTAATACATATATATTTCGTCACATCAGTCGATGTCGATGCCACTGACCGGTGTTGATTACGGTTTGCGCTGTGATTTGAGTATTTCTTCTTTTTCTTAATGTGGTTTTTTGCTACAAAATACTGCTTTAGTTAAACCATGTGACCATACACTCAATGCCGTGTAAAGTTGGACGATCGAATGTTTGGAGAAAATTCGTCGATATGTAGCTTAAAATTTAACCCAACTTATATGCTTTCGGTAAATTATATTATAATAACCATATTACAACCTAACTTGTGATCTCCACATAGAACAATTCAACTTTTCCAGGTTTGTGCAAACAACCACAATTTTATCTGGGGATCGAGTTTTCTCATTAGCTTTGTGTCTTGGACACCGCTGACAGTGTCATTCAACATTGGTTTTACGACTGGCAGGACACACAAGTTATTATTTTTATACCTCCACAACAAACAAATAGCTATGTAGAGACGACAGCAGGTCAAGCTACCTGAAACTGTCAAATATTCCTAATCAACCTTCAAATGCTTTACATATAAAGTTGAAAATCTAATAAGGAAATCTGACAGATTGTAGTAGCTTGATGTGTTGTCGTCTATACCTACAGTAAACCAGTGATTGAAGTGATTGATGATCAGACATAAACCATTGCGAGAATTCGTCTTGGAACCATATGATATAACAGTTCCTGGATCAATATTTCAGCCAAAATTACCTGTTTATTGCAGCCTTAGTGCTAATTAAAAGCTCAAGTCATTGGTAGAAATATTAGCTAATCAGGAGGTCTGAGAACCCATTAATACAATTGCGTAACACAGTTTTTTTTTTTTATATTAGCCGTCTCTTTTCTTCTTGCTTGGCAAGAATCATTTTTTACCATGTCATTTTTTCTACTAGTTTTGTTTTCTTTTGTGAACTGTTTTTGGGGATTGTGTTTTTTTGGGCTGCTCTTTTCCCTTATTCTTTTGTCTCGTCTTTTATAGTATACAATATTTTATTATACAATGTCAACTTATTTACTATCTATTACTATTACAATATTAATACATCAAATCCTATATACATCTCCCAATCATCATATTTTATATTAAAACAGCTTTTCTTAAAACTAGTACGTCTCGCCACTAGCGGCTTAGCTAAGCTGTGCCGCCCCTTGTTCTGTTACGCTCTATGGCTGCCTTTGCAACCTTGAGGCAAAACCGCTCCAGATACAGCCTGGATTGTTTATCCGCCATAAGGTCGGCTAATAGTTCTTTCTGTCAGTGTTCTGCCAGTGCTTACTTCCAGGCCGTATCTGTCGCGGTCGTGCCCCGGGCATTCAAGCAACAGATGCTGGATAGTTTCCGATGCCTCCGTGCGTAACACAGTATTAGTAGCAATGGTTTTTATTTTGACAGTTAAACAATATTCATTGCCGTTTTTGAGCAGACACATTTTCGAACAAATGAAGCAATAGATTAACAATTTGCTTCGAAATGATTCCAACTAATAGCAATCGTACTCAATCACACACGTTACGCAATTAAACAAATAATGTGCAAAAACCTGACAAGAAGCCGTTAAGTACAGACGACAGCACATCGAGCTACTACAATCTGTCAGATTTCTTTAGTAGATTTTCAATTTTATCCGTAAAGTTTTAAGCCTTTTTTTTTGTTAGGATGGGAAATCATCAAATGACTTCTTCCGCTCTGGGCGGAGCGGAAGGGCGTGTCAGACTTTTACTGACTAAAACCCACCCGTGTTTCTTCACTTGCCTGTGGGACGGCCAGGGCCACGGTTTCTTGTTTAACCAACCCGCAACCCTGACCCAGGAGGCATCGGTCTTCGTGGACCCCGTCACGATGTGCTGACATCTCTTTGAGGCGCGCGTGAAACACGACGCGCCGTCGACTCGGGCCTGGTCCTTACCGAGCGGCGAACTGTCAACCGCGTAGCCTCAAATTTAATTGGGAATTTTTGACAGTTTCGGGTAGGTTGACTTGCTGTCGTCCGTACAAAAAATCTCAGGAATACGTATTTTCTCAAGCTTCGTTTACTTGATACAAATTGATGCACTATAATCATTGATCAGTAGACACAATGACGTGTGAAAGAGAAATGCAGCCATGTGATTATTCTCTCGGAAGAATCAAATAACAAGACAAGCGGCTGGAAAATAGGGCATACAGCTTACGTCATTTTCTTACGGTGATTTTCCGGGATGCTGGAAAAACTACGGACTACCGTCATATCTATTAATTAATTATCATCGGAAAATCAAGCCGAAAACGTTGGCACGGTGATGCCGACGGATAATTTCCGGAGTTCCTTAAAATTCTACTCCTCTTATCATAAACGTTGCTTAAAGTTAACTAGTGATTAGTGACTGTTTAATCATACTTTTTTGACGTTTTAAAGTCACTTAACTATACCGTTTATGAATAAACACCAAAGTGTCTAAGGGGTTTATTCATAAACGATAATTCGTGCAAACTTTGAGCATCGTTTATGAATAGAGGGGTAGAATTCTATGGAATGGCAGAAGGCAGAATTGATAAGCAAGATGTTAACTGCAGTCAACTTTCCGTGATTAGCTGAAGAGTGTTAAGCTATTTACTCACTTAAGCTATTTATACCTAACTCCTATTTGAATTACATAAAGCAGTTGAAGTTCCCAGTTTACATGGTCCTTAGATAAATGTACCTACGTATTTTTCGATACAGATTACCTCACTGGCTATTTTCTCGTCAAAGCCGTGATGTCATCCACGCTGGCCCATGCGTGACACAAAAACTATCATTACCCTTACTTCATTACACATGGTGTAGGTAGTTAAGGAAATTCTAAATATAGTTTCCAGCAGGGCAATTGTGTAACACAGTTTCAGTAGCAATGGGTTTCATTTTGACAGTTCAACAACATTCACAGACACATTTTCGAACATGTGGAGCAATGGATAAGCAATATGCTTTAAAATGATTCAATATGCTTTAAAATGATTCAATATGCTTTAAAATGATTCAAATCGATAGTAATAGTGTGTTACGCAATTAGGGTGCCGTTTTGTGTCTCATCATCATAATAGCGAAGATGCCTCAGTTTTGTTTGGACGTGCAAATATGTATGTAAATAACCAACTTACTACTCTATCTACCTACTACAAGGAGTGGTAAGTATCTACACTTTGTGTATGTAAATTTTGCTACACTGAAAACATTCTTCTTCTTCTTCTTCAGCCAATAGAGGTCCACTGCTGGACAAAGGCCTCCCCAAAGGCTTTCCACGATGACAGGTCTTGTGCTGCCCGCATTCATCGGCTTCCCGTGACCTTCACCAGCCCCCTAATCGGCGATTACATTTTTGTCAAATGATCGCAACTAGTTTGGACCGAATGGACCAATGGGCGGTCTAACTGATCCCAACTAGTCGCAATCATTTGACAAAAATGTGTTCTCTGATTAGGGGGCCGGTCATCGGTCCACCTGAAAACAATATTATTTCTAAAAAAAATTCGGACCTCCATGGCTTAAGATAGAAACTACTGAAGTAGGATGAAAGCTAAGACGAAAGTAGAATATGTACTTCTAGATCCAAATTTCAAACCAAGCGTCGTTAAGTGAGACAAATACAAATATCTGTTGCTCACTTATTTACTGATTATGTCAGTACACGAAACATTTACAATTGCACATTCAAGCAAAGTCAACTGTTTAAAGAAGACTGACATTGAAAAAAAATTCTTTCGCTCAGCAATTGACTCGGTTCATTATAATAGATGTAACTTCAACCTCATTCAATCGCATTGCTTAGGTATGTTTTGAGGTTGTAACTTGTAAGCACGCTATCGCTACACACTCGAGCCCATAGTTGTGAGGGAACAGAGGTAAGCGCTCGAGTATTCGAATTTCGAACACCAAGCCAAGCCTACATAGTTCTGCCAGTGCCTCTGCCATAGCGCCCGCGGATTGCCGCGTATCTTGCGTACTGGACCACCAAACAGTGTGTTTTATCCCGAATATTTCCGCGCAAAGGTAATGAGAGTAGTACCGTTTGTTTTATTATTCCGTGTTAAATACTTTTTAGTGAAGTGTTCAAGTGTACCACATTAGTGCAGGTTCACGTCCATTGTTGCTTTTGTTATTTGTTTGCTTTTAACTGAGATGTGTGTGCTTGTGCCCACGGTTTTTGTATACCATTTTTGTAAAAAAAGTATGGTCTAACGAACATGTTTGATGAATTTCGTTATGTGGAGTGCGAATTTTTTATCATTTCGCGAATAAATTTTATTAACTTTTGATTTGCCGGTTTCCAACTGTGAGACAGGCAAATCAGAGATTTTTATTATTGTTTAAACAACCGGAAGTATCCGGTTCAAACAACCGGTTTAAGCGATGAAAAAAAACGTTGTAATAAATATTAGGTGTATGACCTATAAAATTGCCGTTTTAGTGGCCATTTCAAATCAAAATAGTTTTTGTTTTGCTAAGAATTCCAATTTCAAATTATAAGCCCCGCACGATGATATTGCGATGGAACCTTGTCACAATAACAGCGTTGTGACGTCATCTGTGACACAAAAGGACAGCTAGCAAAAGAATGTTAAGTAAATGCAAAATTAATATTAAGGTTAAGGGTTTATTTGTATTTTATAATTTTATTACACTCTTTATAAAGAGTGTATGTATAAATTAATATTACGGTTAAGGGTTTATTTGTATTTTATAATTTTTTTACACTCTTTATAAAGAGTGTATGTATAATAAAATTCATATTAATTTTGCATTTAACATTCTTTCGTAGGTATACCTACTCACCCATATTCTGACAAATAAACTTTCATTATTAAAAATTTCAAGGATATAATTTTTGTAGACGTAAGAAAAATATACTTATTCGTATATCTTTCTTACATGTATATTAATTTTTTCTAACTACATTTCTGTTAATTTGCGAGCGGGAATTGAACCAGAGTCCACTGTGTAGTAGTCATGTTTTAATTACTACCTACATCTATCAGCTTATAAATAAAACCAGGATAATATGTAAAAAATGTATATAGTCTTCCGAATCAGATCTGCTTTCTGTGTCTGTCGTTTCCGATTCACTGTCGTCGCCGTATTTATGACAAATAACTCGTCAGTTACTCGATCTTTATTCCAATATTCCTCTTCAAGCCGTTTAACATGATTGACTTCCTTTCGTCAGTCATCTGGAGTTATTGACGCCAACGCCTCCAACGTCAGAGCTTCAATGCGACTTTCCAACTGCTCCACATTCTTTTCTGACACCCTCATCTTTACCAGGTTCCAGATGTACTCAATGGGGTTGAGGTCGCAGTTGTAAGGCGGTAATCTAACGACTTCATGGCCATTGCCAGCTAATAAATTGTCAATTTTATAATTTTTCGGCGGTCTGTGCCGTTTAATTAATAAATACAGTTCAGGTTTTGTACTGTCGTTGGGAAAGCCGATGTTGTGAGCTTGTAGCCACTCAACAATTAACTGTTTTTTATTGTTCATACTTGGTGGCCTATTCTCATCCCTACTGTGATAGGGGCGTTGTCCATCACAATTTTGGAGTTGCGTGGTATGTTGGGTACTATTTTTTCTGTAAGCCACTTGGTGAAATTCTCAGCATTCATTTGATCATAGTAATCCCCCGTTTGGTGTCTGCTTTAAACATTAAAAGGGCATTGTCAACAAAACCGCTTTAACTTCCCGCGTGAACTATTATCCATCGGCGGCCGGGGCTGCCGTTCTGTCTCACTCCATCGGTTGTTGTTTGCCAACATTTTTCTACCGTGTAGTGTGGGTGTATCCACGTTTCGTCGAGATAAATAACGGGTCTTTTGTTATTACCAAGCGAGTCATTTTCTTTCATACGTCGTAAATATTTAGCCCTTCACGCTTGAATTTGGGGTCTTTGAATTAGGACCAGTCTTTTTTGGTAGCATCGTTTAAATTGGTAGCCTAACTCACATTTAATTATTTTTCTTAATGTAGTTTCACTACCAGTATAATTAAGGTCTACTTTTGAAGCCGCCAAGATTTTGCGCATTGTGGGTATTTCTCTCCTCACCGTACACATTGAATCTATAATATTTCATAAAGCTGTTAAGGAAAACCCGTCGAAATATTTCTTCTTTTGTCTTTTTCCTTTAGTAGGAGTTCTTATTTTGTTGCCACTGGCTGTTGCTGACTCATGCTCTCGTCTCAATTTCGTCACAGTATTTTTTGCAACGCCTGTGGCACATGCCACACACTCCGTGACTTTCATAGAATTTTGCAAAATATTTTTAATAACTGTAAGCAGTTCCTTCGGTATTAAAATGTCCGAAGCACTTTTTAAAGCACGGTTTATACTTTCAAGAACTAACTTACAATCCTCTTTCTCTTTAACAAAATAATTGTCCACTTTAATTATAATTTCACGAGCACGACTATTAATTAATTTCTTACTCATTTTAACGAGTAACAGCTAACAAAACTAAACAACAAAACTCAAGAACAATAATAAAACAGGATAACAAAAACAAAAAGCTAACAAAAATATTCGATATGCGAAGTGGGTAAGCGCGGACTGAACATGCGAACGGTACCGACGGTGCGAGTTCGACTACGTCACCAAGATGGCCGCCAATCGCAATATCATCGTGCGGGGCTTATAAGATTAACAATAGAGATTACACTATATGGCTACTCAACTCTCGGGTGGCTACCAAATATCTGCCTTTATTGATTAAAAGCGTAATAAGTAGTCAGATATTTAAAGATATGAGAGGATCGAAGTTGTTGATATTAAATTGAGTAAAGTTAATTGAGTAACCCACTATTACTATCGATTGGAATAGAATCATTTTGAAGCATACTGCTAATCCATTGCCCCATATATTCGAAAAATGTGTCTGCTCAGCAAAGTAAATAACGCAATGAATGTTGTTGAACTGTCAAAATGAAACCCATTGCTACTGATAGTGTGTTATGCAATTACCCTGCAGATTTAATGAGTAGGTAAGTATGTACCTACATACCTACAGGCTACATACCTAACTAGTTCCACTAGTTCTTTTTATAAAAATAACGAACACTGGAATCTTTCCATGCAGTTCTCGAATTATTTATTCTAGTATAAACCTACATACCTAGTAGGTATGATATACATCGTACTCGTACCTAACAACTAAGATAGGTTTGCAAAAACATTGATTCTTAGATTTGTTTTGTACCTATAGCCACTAAAACATTTGTATTCTCCGTCCATTATGCATAATGAATTTACGTACATTATAAATAACTAATCATAAAATATAACTCACACATGTGTTTTATAATGCCATAGTATTATTAAAGATGAATAAATTTTAAAATTCCTAACAGCTTCCCTAGATCCTAGAAGAACCTTTGGATGATATTTCCGATGCTTAAAAGCCAAGACAAGTCTTATAATATTTAATTCTATTTGTGAAACTCACAGCTAACATATCTAGCGCTGATAAGCTAAAGAATAACAAACAAAAAGGTCGGTACTAATGACCTAAAGATAATACCTATAAATTAACAATTATAAAAAACACTGCTTAATTAATTATTATAAACCACGGGTCCAAACCAGTTATGTTTATACAATATGTAAAGAAAACCCCGTCCGACCCATAAGGATAATAAAGGTTAGGTAAACACATGATCAACCAAATAAAATATGAAATTTTACATAATAACAATATATCCTACTAATATTATAAAGGCGAAAGTTTGTAAGTATGGATGTATGGATGTTTGTTACTCTTTCACGTAAAAACTACTGAATGGATTTGGTTGAAATTTGGCACAGGGGTAGATAATAGTCTGGAATAACACATAGGCTACTTTTTATCCCGGAAAAATATGCAGTTCCCGTGGGATACGAAAAATATTAGTCCACGCGGGCGGAGCCGCGGGCGAAAGCTAGTGTACTAATAAATTTTGAAATAATCTTTTGTTTTTCCGCGAATTAATTCCACCTTCACCAAAAATTATTATTAAAAAAAGTGACGACACCATTTTTGACGGTATTATTATAGCGATGTGACCGCGTGCCGCGTGTCCTGCCCCCCTTCGCCCGCACATATATTGCCTACCGCACATGTATTAAGTTACCTCTTTTTCCGAAATAATATTTTTTTTTTGTGGTTTTTTTTAAGTTTAGCGCCTCTTTGTAGGCATTAGTAGAATCAGTACCTACTTACTAACAATACCTTCACGGATCGGACAAAGTTTTCTTTACATATTGTATGTAGCCTTTAGGTACCTCTAGAGCACATCTCCACTTTTCTAGATGTGGTGGTTACTTCTCCTGATGCTTGCTGCTGCCAGCGGCGAGGATATCTGTCTCTCCGTGCAAGATGACCCTTACCTCCTCTTCGGCACGAAGACAGCCTACATCTTCGCCAATAAGGATATTCCTACCACGAGAGCTCATGACGTGCCTGGTAAGTCATAGAAATAATCTACATTATTATCATTATCAATATTTTATAAATTACTAGCTTACCGCCCGCGGCTTCGCCCGCGTGGAGTTCGGTTATATCGCGCTTTTTAGATTTCCCTCGGGAACATCATATTTTTCCGGGATAAAAGGTAGCCTATGTTCTTTCTCAGGGTCCAAAGATTGTCTGTGCCAAAATTCATCAAAATCGGTTGAGAGGTTTAAGCGGGAAAGCGTAACAGACAGACAGACAGACAGACAGACAGACCGACCGACAGACAGACAGACAGAGTTACTTTCGCATTTATAATATTAGTATGGATAAACTAGTGATTGACCGCAATCCCACCTGATGGTAAGCAGTGATACAATTGTTGATGGTAAAGCGCGCTAGTTTATACAACCTATTCACTCAAAAAAACTGACAGTGCGGGTTAGTAGACGTAAAATGTCTTTGAAGTGTTTTTTTTTTTGCTCTAGGACATGCCGGTTTCCTCGCGATGTTTTCCTTCAGCATTTTGAGAGCAGTGGTAATGAAATAATTTACACAAAGTGAAGTACCCGATGGGGTTCGAATCTATGATCTACAAATAAGTCGCGGCCGATACCACTAGGTCACCGCTGCTCTCTCTCTCTCTCTCTTGCAATATACAATAAAATACATCATCATCATCATCATCATCAGCCTTTACTCGTCCACCGCTGGACATAGGCCTCTTTCGTGGCACGCCAACAAGCTCGATCCTGAGCAGTTCTCCGCCAGCCACTACCAGCCACCTTTTTGATGTCGTCGCTCCATCTCGCCCAAGGGCGTCCCACGCTACGTTTGCCGAGACGCGGTCTCCACTCAAGGACTCGTTTACCCCAACGATTGTCGGTCCTGCGCCATATGTGACCAGCCCATTGCCACTTCAAAATCCACTCACTCACTCACTCACACACCACATCACCATTCACATCATCATTGTCACTTTAAAATACATATACAATATGTAAAGAAAACCCTGTCCGATCCGTGAAGGTATTGTTAGGTATCGATAACTGATTCTACTAATGCATACAAAGCCGGCCTAAACTTAAAAAAAAAATCCCCCTAAAAAATAAATATTATTTCGCAAAAAGAGGAACTTAAAACATGCGTCGCGGCCATCCAGGCGCGGGCGAAGACGGGCAGGGCACGCGGCACGCGGTCGCATTGCTATTCGCTCAGAATTATACCGTCAAAAATAATGTTGTCACTTTTTAAAAATTACCAAATTTTGGGGAAGTTGGAACTAATTCGCGGGAAAAAAAGATAATTTCAAAATTCACTAGTATTGTTACTTATGATGATTATGTAAAATTTCATATGTTATTTGGTCATGTGTTTACCTAACCTTATTACTATCCTTACGGGTCGGACAGGGTTTTCTTAACATATTGTATAATATGTATAAATAAAATGTAGAACATCTTCGACTTCACCCACTTAGTAAATGTGTTGTTAGAGGGTTACTAAAGGCAGTATTGTCAGAAAATTGGAAATGATCAAAAAATGTCTTTAGGAAGAATACCAATTTAAACCAATACTGTGTTCAATTAAATATACAATACATGTGTGTACAATTAAATATACAACCAGCCTTTTTGTTTTTGTTCTGGATGGGAAATCATCAAATGACCTCTCCAGCTCTAGGCGGAGCGGAAGGGCGTGTCAGTCTTTTACTGAATCAAACCCACCCGTGTTTCTTCACTTGTCTGTGCGCCTGGACCACGGTTTCTTTTTTAACCAACCCGCAAAACTTTTTTTTTTGTTTCGGGTTGGAAAATCCTCATTGGAAGTCCGCCACCCTGGGGTGGGCGACGGGGTCTCTCAGACTCCTACTGACTAAAAACCACCCCGGTGTCTCTCCGGTACGCGTGCGCACGGAGCCGCGGGAGACCTTGATTCTGCCGCGGCTCCACGCTCTCGTGACGGCCCGGTCTGTCCGGGCCTCGCCTCCTGCACGGGGTAGTGAGGTGTTAAACTACCCCGTGCATCGGCTCTGAGGCGCGCGCCGCACTCGCGCGCTCTTTCGCCTCGGAGTCCAACGAGGGGGCGGGGACTTCCCCATGTCCCTCGCCCCTGGACCCATTCATGGGGGCCGGAAGAGGGCGTTATCCATCCTTCCTCGGCGCCCGGTGCGTCTTCTGCGGCCCGGGAAGGGAGTTGAGATCTCCCCCTCCCGTTCCGCAGCTTCCTTCTGCGACATCCCGTCCTTGCAGAAGGACACCATCGCGTCCCACGACTCTACGCTACCGACCATCCTCCGCAGTACTGCTGGCAGCGTCAGGTCGCCTCCTACTTCATTTGTGAGGACACGGCGCTGCTCCTCACAAGTTACACACTCGGAGAACGTGTGCTGCGCCGTGTCCAACCCGCAACCCTGGCCCAATAACAAGCAGCCTTCCTTTGTAATTTCGTAAACCCGTAAAACAAACATGGCCTATAATTTTTCCTCAATCCTCAGAACTCTGTCTTGGATAGAGGAACACTAAAACTGACGTGAGTTAAATGCATAAAAAGCAAACGACCTCTTTAAACAATGTCACCCACCCATTGACCTAAATATTAATATTTTAGGATTCCCTTTGTTGTGCAGTTAAAGCTCTACTGCACCCTAATTCCGTAAGTAATTAGGGTCACTGGCGCCGATTCTTCCTATTTACAAACTAAACAATTTTTAAGTTCAATCTTTTTATTTCTAAGTATTTGATTAAGAAAAAGATAGAAGATAATACATAACAAAATAATCTTGTCAAATTGTCTTGTCTTGTTAATAGTCTTGTCAAATTAAGTTACTCCATAGACAATTTAGGTGCGTATTCCTTAAACATTACTTAAAACTAGTTTCAACCAATCAAATGGCTTGAAACGAGACTTAAGTAGAGCTTGAGTTTTGAGTGACGTTCTGTAATATAAGCCCCGCACGATGATATTGCGATGGAACCTTGTCACAATAACAGCTTTGTGACGTCATCTGTCACACGAAAGGACAGCTAGCAAAAGAATGTTAAATGCAAAATTATAGTTTATTAATTTTGCATTTAGCATTCTTTCGGGTTAAGGATTTATTTGTATTTTATAATTTTATTATACATACACATACCTACTCATCCATATTCTGACAAATAAACTTTCATTATTAAAAATTCAAGGAAATAATTCTTGTAGACGTAAGAAAAATATACTTATTCGTATATCTTTCTTACATGTTTATTAACTTTTGCTAACTACATTTCTGTTAATTTGTGAGCGGGAATTAAACCAGAGTACCAAATAACACCAGGATAGTATGTAAATTTTTTTTTATTTATAATTCAATATAATCTTACCCTATTTATTCAATTCCACTCATACAGTCTTCCGAATCAGAACGGCTTTCTGTGTCTGTCGTTTCCGATTCACTGTCGTCTGCCGTATTTATGATAAATAACTCGTCAGTTATTCGATCTTTTTTCCAATATTCCTCTTCAAGCCGTTTAACATGATTGACTTCCTTTCGCCAGTCATCTGGAGTTATTGACGCCAACGCCTCCAATGTCAGAGCTTCAATGCGACTTTCCAACTGCTCCACATTTTTTTCTGACACCCTCATCTTTACCAGGTTCCAGATGTACTCAATGGGGTTGAGGTCGCAGTTGTAGGGTGGTAATCTAACGACCTCATGGCCATTGGCAGCTAATAAATTGACAATTTTATAATTTTTCGGCGGTCTGTGCCGTTTAATTAATAAATACAGTTCAGGTTTTGTACTGTCGTTGGGAAAGTCGATGTTGTGAGCTTGTAGCCACTCAACCATCAACTGTTTTTTATTGTTCATACTTGGTGGCCTATTCTCTTCCCTACTGTGATAAGGGGCGTTGTCCATCACAATTATGGAGTTGCGTGGTATGTTGGGTACTAATTTTTCTGTAAGCCACTTGGTGAAATTCTCAACATTCATTTGATCATGGTAATCCCCCGTTTTGGTGTCTGCTTTAAACATTAAAAGGGCATTGTCAACAAAACCGCTTTCACTTCCCGCGTGAACTATTATCCATCGGCGGCCGGGGCTGTCGTTCCGTCTCACTCCGACATCGGTTGCTGTTTGCCAACATTTTTTTACCGTGTAGTGTGCGTGTATCCACGTTTCGTCGAGATAAATAACGGGTCTTTTGTTATTAGCAAGCGAGTCATTTTCTTTCATACGTCATAAATATCTAGCCCTCCACGCTTGAATTTGGGGTCTTTCAATTAGAGCCAGTCTTTTTTGGTAGCATCGTTTAAATTGGTAGCCTAAATCACATTTAATTATTTTTCTTAATGTAGTTTCACTATTGGTATAATTAAGGTCTAATTTTGAAGCCGCCAAGATTTTGCGCATTGTGGGTATTTCTCTCCTCACCGTATACATTGAATGTATAATATTTCTTAAAGCTGTTAAGGAAAACCCGTCGAAATATTCCTTCTTTTGTCTTTTTCCTTTAGTAGGAGTTCTCATTTTGCTGCCACTGGCTGTTGCCGACTCATGCTCTCGTCGCAATTTAGTCACAGTATTTTTTTGCAACGCCTGTGGCACATGCCACACGCTCCGTGACTTTGGTTTAGCTGTTGCTTCGGTATTAAAATGTCCTCAGTAGTGTCCGAAGTACTTTTGAAAGCATGGTTTATACTTTCAAGAACTAACTTACAGTCCTCTTTTTCTTTAACAAAATAATTGTCCACTTTAATTATAATTTCACGAGCACGATTGTGAATTAATTTCTTACTCATTTTAACGAGTAACAGCTAACAAAACTAAACAACAAAACTCAAGAACAACAATAAAACAGGATAACAAAAACAAAAAACTAACAAAAATATTCGATGTGCGTAAGTGGGTAAGCGCGGACTGAACTTGCGAACGGTACTGACGGTGCGAGGTCGACTACGTCACCAAGATGGCCGCCGATCGCAATATCATCGTGCGGGGCTAGTACGGACCTTAGAGTCGATTAAAACCATGTCGACTAAACAAACATACCTATGTCAATTTCCGTCAGACGAAGTCTAATTTGCTAGGACTAATATATATTTATTTTTCCACGAAGACCAATGCCTCCTGGGCCAGGGTTGCGGTTTGGTTAAAAAAAGAAACTCTGGCGCTCAGGCAACTAAAGAAACACTGGTGGGTTTTAGTCAGTACAAGTCTGGCACGCCCTTCCGCTCCACCCGGAGCTGGAGAGGTCATTTATTTTATTATTTATGTACACACAATAAAATACATAAAGATACGACAAAATTAAGATCTGAGTAAAAAGGTGCTGGTTATTTCTTAAGACATTTCTTCCAGCAGGCCTGCGAAAGGAGAAGTAAAACAGAAATGTAGACAGTAGTGTGTAGGAACAAGGAGGAAATAAAATATGAATAAAATAACTATTAGTAATAATATTAAATATACCTAAACATAACTAAAAATAATTATATAAGTATACTTAAATAAATACATAATACTAAAATATATAAATAATATTTCATTTGATGATTTCCCTTTGAAAACAAAAGAAAAAAGGGAATTGGTGCCACTGTCGTTCAGAATCTGTATCATATTGAAGGATGTAGCCAATCCATCTGCAAAATTGGTCTGCTTAACAATTTAAACAACGCAATTAATTTTGTTGAACTGTTAAAATGAAAGCCATTCCTACTGAGTTTAACTACTGCGCTGATCTAGTTCCTTATATTGCTGCTATTATCTTTCTCGGTTCACAAGCCACACTTTTCAATAATGGTGAGAAATCATTCAGATTCCGACAGATAGCCTACCTCCTGCGTATCAATGGAAACCGCATCGTAGGCCACACTTGAACCTTTCACTAATAAGATATTTTATGATATTTTAGTTGACTTTTGAAAAGCATTCGACTCTGTAGAGCCACTCTGCTTGTATCTTTTAAAATCAATAATCGTCAAGGTACATAACGCATTTTTTCTACTTTTGATTTAGTTATTTTCTGCTCAATATTTTCGACCTTAAATGCATTAGGCCGAGATTTGTTTCAGTATATTAGTCATTTAAGTTGAACTAAAAAGCTAATTAGCATCATCATTCCAGACCTCTGAACCAAAATCTTACGGCCCATATGCGATATGTTCCTGTAGCGGTACCTAAAAAGGCCACAAAGAAACAACGCGTCATACTGACGTCACACCAATTCTACATCTCGCAATAAGAGTTTACCGTGCAACGGGCATACATACAACTCCCTAATTTCAACCATTGGGCAAGTGCCCACCAGACATGGTTAGAGACCCTCTTTTCTATGGAGGATGAGTAAACTTTACTCCCTGTTCCTCATGCCTCCACATTCCCAAGAAGAACTTCAGTCAGACACAGAGTGATGTTCATCTTCTCAAAAAATAAACTAAGTAAAGATTGTGTCCTAGGCTCTAGGGCATAGGAATTCAAACATGAAACTGCTAGAGACGACTTAACCAGATAGAAATTAAGTAATTCTATTGTTGACAGCTGTGTAAGCATTAACTATCCTAATAATTTATCCATGCATTTCCATTTTCCATCCTTGTTGCGTCAACGACGATTTAAATAAGCGCGGGCTTCTCTTAACTCGTGCTGGTGGCGCCTCTCTCAAGAGTGCCAAGAAAAAAGAACAAAAAAAAGTAAGTATGGCGGCCTCAGCGCATACAACGCCGCGTCTATTCTAAATAATTTCGAATATCTGACTTTCTAAGGGCTTCACTGGCCAAATAAACCCTCAGTTTCCATATTGGTGGTGTGTCTGTGCTTGACGAGTGTAGGCAGTGAACAAGCAGCATCAAGTCCACATAAAGAAGATAGCTGACCGGCCGGCGTGTGCCCCGTCGTTGGTGATTCCTCTTTTCCTGTCCTGTTGGATCCAGGTTAGTGCTTTGCATGTTTGTTTTCCCTGCTTTGAGACCCTGGGGTTGATAGGAGAATGCAGTGACCCTTCCAGAAAGCTTCAACATTAATTATGGTGCCTCCTGTGAGGAATCTTCCTCGCGTAGTTATTTCAAAAATACCTACTATCGGAAATTAAATCTTTCCATTCTCGTTATTACGTTAAATACGTAATCCCAATTATAATTTATTTGTATACTTACCTACTTAAGGCAATTTCAATTGGCCTTTCAAGTTCTAAGTGTCTAAATAAAACCTAGGTCATTCCATGATACCTAGTTATTGTTTCCTATTTGAGACCGATTGACTATTCAATCGTACATTCATACCTCGTTAATTCCCTTGTAATAAGCTGCATTTATTTGTATTCAATAACAAATTGCATAAATTACTTTTAAAAACGTGAGTTCGAAGTTTCTCGAATTTAGTACCGAGGTACCTACACTCGTAGTACTTGTCTCCGGCGGGAGACGGATTAGCTTTGAACTACCTCAAAGTCAAAACTTATATTCTAACAAATAACTTTAAGACGTGTGTGCTTGTATTTCATTTGCGTAATTTTGTATGACTCACGCGTATCGAAAGGGAGTTGCTACGTTTACGTTACGTCGTTACGTCAGTCAATACGTTCGCGCGTGCATTGCTGCCTACCTACCGGCTTACGCTTTTTCCGTTTTAGAATAGAATACTCTTTATTATGTACACCATATAGATTACAAAAACATAAATATAAAAATTTTACAAAGGGTGACACAATGGGCGGTCTTATCGCTAAGAGCGATCTTTTACAGACAACCTTTGGATGGAATAGTAAGGGGAAGGAGGGAGAAATAATGTAGGTAGTCTACAGTGTACTATTTACAATTTTACTTAATTTATATAATAAATATACACGTTAAGTGTATCATACTAGTCCAATAAATACTTATATACATCTAATTAATAAAAATCATACAAAAGCAAATAAAAAATAATGACATGTTTAAAGAGAGAGGAAATGCTTTTTACCATGGTTTTAAAAGTGGACGGAGTTTTAGCACGCCTTACAGACACGGGCAAGTCATTCCATAGCCGAACTGCTTGTACAGTAAAGGATTTATCGTAAAAACTAGTGGAATGCATCGGCATGTCTAATATCAGGTTTTCCGATGACCTCAGATATCTATTATGTGTGTCATGAAGGAACTTGAATCGTTCTTTAAGATAAGTGGGGGTTTTAGGATTAAACAAAGTGCTGTAGAGCTGAAATAGGATATGAGAATTCCGGCGAAGACGTATGGGAAGCCACTTAAGCTTTGTACGAAATTCAGATATGTGATCATATTTGCGCAGGCCAAATATAAATCTTATGCAGAAGTTTTGAAGTCGCTCAAGTTTATCTAGTTGTGCCTCAGTAAGATCTGGATAACTGACATCTGCGTAGTCAAGGATGGGAAGTAAAAGTGATTGTGCAAGCGCAGTTTTAGTGGCAGTAGGAAGAAAATTCCGTAACCGTCTCAGAGACTTACCAGATGCAAAAATTTTGCGACTCACTTCCTGTAGCTGTGGATCCCAGGAAAGATGCTTGTCGATCCAAACCCCAAGGTTCTTAACTTTCTCACTGAACGGTATAGCAGTTCCATTAAATTGAACTTGGGGAAGTTGCAACCAGTTTATCTTGGGGAACATCCTTGAACTGCCAATAACAATGACCTGAGTCTTCGATGGGTTAACAAGCAATCCATGTGCCTCACTCCACTCACAGATTGAGAACAAATCCTTGTTGATGATTTGAATGGCATCAGCTAAGTTTGAGTGACCAGCCTGTTTATATATCTGCAAATCATCTGCATAAAGGTGGTAGGAGGTAGGCGTTTTACCTACTTTTATAACTTTTATCCTTTTGACCGTGCGGATATCGTATACCAAGTGAACTATGAGCGAAGCGGAATTAATAACCGCTATTAAAAGGCGGGAATATGAGTTTAAAAGTATGCAGATACTTTACGATTTAGCCAGAACAGTTAAAGAAACTAAAACTAAATTTGCAGCTTTTCGAGCTAGGTACAAAAAGATTGACGAGATTCGTAATAGATTTTTGGAATGCAACGATGATGTTAACCAGTTGCAATTAAAGCTTAACCCTTCGTTTGTTATCGATCATAAAGTGTTACTGTCATTCGATGAGTTGTATTACTATGTTATTGAGTTTGCGGATTCTCTCGATGTGAGCGCAAGTAGCGGCTGTCGCTCGGAATTAGGTCAAGGTCACGTGCGTTCGCAAGTGAAGTTGCCTAAGCTGGAAATTCCAAAGTTTGATGGTAATATAGAAAAGTGGCAAACATTTAAAGATAGTTATACAGCACTTGTTCATAATAATAGTTCATTATCCGACACTGAGAAATTTCACTATTTGCTGTCATGTTTATCTGGTTATGCACTGACATTAGCGAAGGGCGTGCCTGTGACATCGGCAAATTATTCAGTGGTTTTTGCAACTTTACTGGACAGATATGACAACAAGCGTATTCTTGCAACAGCTTATTTAGAAAAAATAATTAAAATTAATCCCATACAAAAACCATCTTTGTCTAACTTATCTGAGTTATCTAACACACTTTAAGAATGCGTTAGTGCCTTGCGCGGTTTGTGTATTGATGATTTATGCGAATTTATTTTATTCTACATTGCGTCTAGGCCTTTAGATACAGAAACAAGAAAAAGGTTTGAATTACAAAACACTGAAGAAATTCCGAAATTTAATAACTTCATTACTTATTTACAAAATTACATAAAAGTATTAGAAGTTAGCCAGCCAGTTAATATTCCATCATCAAATTCTACAAGCAAACAAAATCGGCCTAATACAAATAAAGATTATTTATCGCGTCAACCAAAATCATCTCTAATTTCTTCCAACAATAATAATAAAGTTAGTCAGATTGTTTGTATGTGTTGTAATGGAAATCATTCAATCTACCGTTGTAGTAAATTGCATTCTATGAATATGACACAGCGACAACAATTAGTTAAAGATTTAAAATTATGTCAAAACTGCTTAAGGCCGGGTCACACTGTTACCGATTGTAAATCTAAGTCAACATGTTTCATTTGTACTGCAAAGCATAATACTTTGTTACATGAAGAGCATAAGAGTTTACTGTCTCATACTAGTGAACTGGATTCATCCCAGCATCCCGATATGAACACTACTCTAACTGGTGCTACCCAGTCAAACATTTCAAACCAACCTATTAGCACAAAAATTCTTGGTACAGCAGTAGTTCGTTTGAAGCGATCGGATGGTTCGTGGCAGTATGTCCGTACAATTATTGACAGTGGCTCGATGGATTCATTTATTACAAGTAGCTGTGCGCGACAATTAGGTTTACATATCAAGAAATGTAAATTAAATGTAAGTGGCATCGGTCAAAATTATGTGTGTAGCATTAAAGGTCACACCTTCGGTTCAATAATACCTCGATTGAGTGACACTCCTCAGTTTGATATTCAATTAGTGGTTCTACCTAAAATCACATCCCTGATTCCTTCGGTGTCGTTGCCGACAATCGACAAGGATAAGTTTACACATCTGGATCTCGCCGACCAGGACTTTGATAAATCCGGTCCGATCGATCTGTTGTTAGGAGTAGACTGTTTTGACCAGATATATACTGGCTCACGTTTCAGTCCAGGCCCGGGCTTTCCATGCGCACTCTCTAGTGTATTCGGCTGGGTGATAAGTGGTCAGTTTCTTCAAAACGTGGTAGCTAAAACTCCGGCTACACCCGTTACGCTCCTCGTCGCGTCTTCTAGTGCGCTCGACGAGATCGTTCAACGGTTTTGGGAGTCCGAGGAGCCGCCAAAATGTAAAATTTCCGGTCCCGAGGATGAAATATGCGAACAAAAATATAAAGAAGGCACGTATCGCACCTCCGATGGGCGTTATGTTGTACCAATTATGCTTAAAGATGATGCTCCAGCCTTAGGAGAATCATATAAACAAGCGTTTAATCGTTTTCTAAATTTGGAAAAAAGACTTGCTAGTCAAAATGAGTTAAAAACTGAATACAAAGAATTTATGCAACAGTACGAGGATCTCGGACATATGCAGCCAGTGCAGTCCTCGTCTACTGACTGTTATATAATTCCCCACCATTGTGTAATCCGACCTGAGAGTACCACGACACGGTTACTAGTGGTCTTCGATGCTAGTAGTCGGACTTCGAGTGACCTGTCACTAAATAATATTGTTCATGTGGGTCCAAAACTTCAAGTAGACATCGTTGATCTAATCACAAAATTCAGAATTCACAAAGTTGTTTTTACTGCGGATATTCGTCGCATGTACAGACAAATATTGATAAGACCGCAAGAAAGATGTTATCAACACGTTCTTTGGCGTAATGACCCAACTGAGGTTTTAAAGGAATACGAACTCAATACCGTTACGTACGGAGTTAGTAGTTCTCCTTACTTAGCCATTCGAACACTTCATCAACTTGCTGAAGACCACGGTGCTGAGTATTCTAGTCGTGCAACACAGGTTATCCGAGAGGAGACATTTATGGACGATATCACCTCTGGCGGATCTTCTCTCGAAGAAACTATTGCATTAAAAACGATATTATATCGTTACTATCAAAGGCTCAGTTTGAACTACGGAAATGGACCTCTAATGATCCTCGTCTTCTGACAGATATCCCTCAAGAATTCTGTCAAACTTCCAAATCTTTTGATGAATCGGGAAGTGTGTTTGTCAAAATATTGGGCGTTCGTTGGAATCCTGTTAACGATACCTTTTCTTATACGTTTGCTGACTCGTTCGAATGGAAATTCACAAAACGGTCCATACTCTCATTGGTAGCTCGCATTTTTGACCCTCTTGGATGGATTTGTCCTGTCGTTTTTGCCGCTAAATCTTTGCTACAAGATCTATGGCGTTTAAATTTATCATGGGATGAAACTATTCCCCAAAATTTAGTCAAACAATGGCATTTAATAGCTGCAAATTTGTCCGATTTACAAAATATTACTCTCCCGCGTTTAATCATATCTTCAAATCCTATTCAAGTACATTTAGTTGGCTTTTGTGATGGATCTTTGAAAGGTTATGGTTGTTGTGTTTATATCTGTGTAGTTACCAATGAACCCGGTAATGTAACCACGACCAGTTTGTTAATAGGGAAATCTAGAGTTGCCCCCGTAAAACCAACAACGGTGAATCGACTTGAGCTAAGCGCAGCTGTGCTTCTAGCAAAAGTTCTATCACACATGTATAATTTACTTAAAGATAAAATTTCCATCGATTCCATTCAAGCTTATTCAGACAGCAGCACTACCTTGTCTTGGCTTAACACTGACCCTCATTTACTAAAAATGTATGTAGCCAATCGTGCGGTTCAGACAACTGATTTAATTAGTCGAGATCGCTGGTACTATGTATCAACAAATGATAACCCCGCCGACTGTTGTAGCCGCGGAGTATCATGTCCAGAGATTCTAGATCACCCGCTTTGGTGGACAGGGCCTTCTTGGGTGAAAGAATCACCTGAGCAATGGCCTAAAAGGCAGGTATTACTTCCGAAGGAGAACTTGCCTGAACTTAAATCAATAGAAAGTAAAAGTCTTCTTGTTACGGATGATGAGAATCCACTTTTGAACTTAATTTCTAAACATTCTTCATTTACAAAAATTCAAAGAATGGTAGCATGGTGTAATCGTTTTGTTTCTAACTCTAAAACGGCTAGGCAAGACCGAAATCTCTCTCCTCTTAGTAGTGCTGAGCTTGAAAAAGCAATGAAAGTGCTGGTTAAATTCAGTCAAGATAATTACATGACTTCGGAAGTTGACCGGGTGCGTAAAAATGAACCTTGTGTAAAATCTATTCAAAAGCTGTCACCTTTCCTAGACGATGATGGTATTTTGCGAGTAGGTGGACGCATCGATGGGGCTCAACTGTCGCCATCTGCGTTACACCCTTTCTTGTTACTTAAACAATGTCCTATCTCTCGAAAGATAGTCGAATATTTCCATATAAAATATTTGCATTGTGGCCCTCGCTCTTTACAATCTTTTATTCAAAGAAAATTTTGGATAACCGGATTAAGGCTCCTGATACGGACCGTGTTATCAAAATGTGTCAAATGTTTTAAAGTGAATCCAGTTGCTTGTCAACCAATGATGGGCAAGCTACCTGCAGCCAGGATTCAACCAGCTCGCTGCTTTAGTACCACGGGAATAGATCTGGGGGGTCCCTTTATCATTAAAGAGAGTCGCCGTCGTGGCGCAAAAACTTAAAAGGCTTATTTATGTTTATTTGTGTGCCTAAGCTCAAAGGCTGTACACTTAGAAGCCGTAACAGAATTGAGTGCTGAAGCATTTCTTGCCGCTTTAGACCGCTTTGTCTCTCATCGTGGCATATGCCATACAATAGTAACAGACTGTGGGACAAATTTCGTAGGCGCGAATAAATATTTAAATGAGGTTGCGAATCTGCTTCATCAGCATTATCCAGAAATTTCAAATGGTTTAGCGAATCGCCACATTACCTGGAAATTCAATCCAGCTGGAGCACCGCATTTCGGCGGAATATTTGAAAGTGGTATAAAATCAACAAAGTATCATTTGAAGCGAGTAGTTGGAGCTCAAGTTCTTACTCTAGAAGAATTTTTTTACCATATTAGCTAAAATAGAAGCTGTATTAAATTCCCGTCCACTCTGTACTCTATCTACGGATCCTTCAGAGTCTGACGTTCTAACTCCAGGACATTTTCTAACGGGAGGTCCTTTAGTAGCCTTGCCCGAAGAACCGATAAGTGATAATTCGTGTCCTCGATCTCGTTGGATGATGCTTCGGAAAATTACTCAAAGCTTTTGGCGCGTATGGCAACGCGATTATCTTCACACATTGCAACAAAAGAGCAAATGGTTCTTGCCTGAACCAAATATCAAAGTCAATGACATAGTTATAGTTAACGAACCTAATACTCCGCCGATGTTTTGGAAAATGGCTCGTATCGTGCAAGTGCATGCAGGTTCAGACCAGGTAGTTAGAGTCGTTACTCTCAAAACTGCTAACGGAAAGACGTTTCGTAGGCCGGTGGTAAAGGTTTGTCCCTTACCAATTAATTAGTTTATTTTCCTTTTATATACCTAACTAGAGTATAAGTACACACTGTCTTTAGGTTATTTAAAATAAGTCTCCATATTATCTACACTTATTAACTAGATTTTTATGCATTTTTTTCGGCAGTAGCTCATAGTCCAGCTATTGCTGATTTCACTCTTAATTTTTCGCATTCTTCTTGAAACCCTTGTGGATTTCAGGTGGGGGGAAATGTGTAAGCATTAACTATCCTAATAATTTATCCATGCATTTCCATTTTCCATCCTTGTTGCGTCAACGACGATTTAAATAAGCGCGGGCTTCTCTTAACTCGTGCTGGTGGCGCCTCTCTCAAGAGTGCCAAGAAAAAGAACAAAAAAGTATGTATGGCGGCCTCAGCGCATACAACGCCGCGTCTATTCTAAATAATTTCGAATATCTGACTTTCTAAGGGCTTCACTGGCCAAATAAACCCTCAGTTTCCATATTGGTGGTGTGTCTGTGCTTGACGAGTGTAGGCTGTGAACAAGCAGCATCAAGTCCACATAAAGAAGATAGCTGACCGGCCGGCGTGTGCCCCGTCGTTGGTGATTCCTCTTTTCCTGTCCTGTTGGATCCAGGTTAGTGCTTTGCATGTTTGTTTTCCCTGCTTTGAAACCCTGGGGTTGATAGGAGAATGCAGTGACCCTTCCAGAAAGCTTCAACAACAGCAGTATTCAGTTGGTCATTGACACCACTCAAATAAATAAATATATAAGGACAAATCACACAGATTGAGCTAGCCCCAAAGTAAGTTCGAGACTTGTGTTATGGGATACTAACTAAACGATACTATATTTATAATAGATACATAATATATAGATAAACATCCAAGACCCAGGCCAATTAGGAAAAGAACGGTTTTCCATCATGACATGGCCGGGGATCGAACCCGGGGCCTCCACATCGCAGGCAGGCCTGTTGTCCGCTGCGCCACGGAGGACGTCATATACATACAATACATATTATAATAAATTTCAAGGACGACGACAGCGTGCAGTAGCCAATAACATTACTGTTCATTAAGAACAGAGGACAGTACATCAAGCTACTACAGTCTATCAAATTACTTTAATAGATTTCCAACTTTATCCCTAAAGCACAAGGTTGTTTGGGAATATTTAACAGTTTCGAGTAGCATGACCTGCAGGGTAATTGTGTAAAACACTCATCATCATCATCATCATCTCAGCGTTTATCCCGGTTGCATCCGCGGCTTTCGCGTTGGAGCCCGGGGTCCGCTTTCCTGCACATTCTCCTCCATTTCGCACGATCTTTAGCGTCCTGTGGTAAGAGCTTGTTGGCACGCATGTCATCTCTTACAACGTCAAGCCAGCACTTCTTTGGTCTACCCCGCTTGTTCCGGCCCGGCAGAGGCATTGTGTGAGGAGGAATTGTGTAAAACACTATCAGTAACAATGGCAGCCTCCGTGGCGTAACGGTAGCGAACGCGGCCGTTGCGCAAGGATGCGCGGGTTCGATCCCCGCACAGTGCAAATACACAATTCTAGGACACAATCTTTACTTAGTTTATTTTTTGAGAAGATGAACATCACTCTGTATCTGTTTGAAGTTAATCTTGGGATTGTGGAGGCATGAGGAACAGGGAGTAAAGTTTACTCATCCTCCATAGAAAAGAGGGTGTCCAACCATGTCTGGCGGGCACTTGCTTGCCCAATGGTTGAAATTAGGAAGTTGTATGTATGCTAATTGCACGGTAAACTCTTATTGCGAGATGTAGAATTGGTGTGACGTCAATATGACGCGTTGTTTCTTTGTGGCGTTTCTAGGTACCGCTACAGGAACATATCGCATGTGGTGTTATTATAGAGTAGACTTATAGAGAAACAGAATTGATTTCTCCAAATGACCGCCAGCTAGCAACCTAATATAGCGATGCAACGAGTTCAAAGGCTCCAAGAGGCCCAGCAGCCGCGGGTATGCAAAAAAACCTCTTATTTTCAATTTTTGACTTTGTTTTTAAAAGCTTTCTCGATATATTCTTAAAGTCTAGGGGTCAATAGTCTACTAACCTATGTATGTTGTCTCAAACAGCCTACATACCCATTTGATTACTTATTTTGCGATTGGATTGGTTACGCGTAGATAACGATATTCACAATTGTGAACTGTGGCTGCGGTCAATTTGCAACATTTGTTTACAAGTCAAACACAAACAGGAAGGCAGAAAACTGTTTTGCTTGGCCGTTCAATTTCTTTGTTACAAATTGGTACAGACCTATTCTTGATTGCCTGAATAAAAGAATTATAATTTATTCCTATTGACCTTAAAGACGTTCTTCTGTCCAAGTAACAATAATTCAGAAAAATTAAATGAAATCTTATGAATTTATGTCTCTTTTTCCTTTCATCAACTTTTAAATCAGAACGAATCTAAAGAAGTTTTCACTTCAATATAATGCAGATATCGTAAAATCTAGTATTTATAAAAACTGTATTTATAAAAATATACATAACTACAGACATTAAAAAAGTCTAGAAGCAACACATACTATTTCAAATTATTAATCATTATAATTTCTTACTAAGTAGGTAATACATGGGTAATACCTACGTAAACTTTTCGGTCTACAGAACATACTGGCTGGTTGTAAAAAAAATCGAGTAACATTTGTTTTTTTTTTTTCACAAATTCAAAAGCAAATGCGAATGCAAATACATACATTTGTTCGAATTTTATAGCATAGTATTCTGTACATTGATATAATATTAAACTAAGGTAGATACGTCACTAGCGCACTGAAAATGAAGCGTACAAAAGGAGGTAAGTCCAGCAAGTCGCTTTAGTTTTCGTCGATTCTATTTAAGCACAAACGACAAACACTAGCCATCTTTTTCTTCTGTAAGCTTTAGATAGCGCCCCATCTCACACTGTGCCAACGTGTGAATAGTACGCAGAATAAAAAAAATGCATGTGTGTGCTGCTGCTCCGATCGGCACATTTATTTTGGTTAATTTGTTAGAGCATATCATATCTGTTTAATATTATATCAATGGCTTTAGGGATGTTGCAAGCGGGAAGAAGTCAATCGCAGGTATCTCTAAACAAACTCTTCAGCTTTATATATTAGTATAGATATAATATGGTGTAAGATATAAAATGATTGGAATTGATTCAGTTGCTTATTCTGAAAAAACTACATTCAGGTTTCGTATAAAGAAAAAATAAAGTTGTATAGGTAAAACGGCGTAATCTAAAAAGAAATGAAAGAAGAAAGAAATGAAGAGAAGTACAAAAGTAGACCAATCTGTACCCATTTCTTAGTTGTCAATATTCTCTCCTTTGTAATCTAAAGTTAAGCACATTATTGTCTCGACTCTCTACCAAGTATAACATTCCCAGTGTGTCAGTGACAATTCACAATCACACTGAAGTATACCTAAGTCATTCATCATTCATTCATTTCAGCTGAAAGACTCTCTTGCAGGCTGACGTCCGGGATATCTTCGGTTTAATATCGGGTTAGTCTTGTTCTGGGGTCTTCAGCAAGATTTAATACGGGTTTTGTCGTCGAAGTGTAGAGCTGTCAATAGAAATTCTCGACTTCCCTCAAAAGTTTGAGTCGGGACGTTATGATCTTGCTGTCGTCAGTCTTCAGCTTGCTTGCTCTTGCGAAAACTTTGGAGCCTCTGTTTCGCTCTATAGCCTCCGTTAAAGGTCCGGTATTATACCGACGTAGGTCGCGCTTCAGAGACTTTGAGATCTGCTTATTGAGCTGCCGGTATCTGCAAGCATCACTTGACGAACGCAAAACCATGTCACGTCTGTCTCCAATGAGCTCGAGAGTGTAGTCCGAGAGCTTTTTAGTTCTGTTTGTACGGCTATACCTAAGTACCAGCTTATTACCATTTTTCTCGCACCAGACGTGTGCATGGTGCATTCACCCCTGTAACACAATGCTAGATGATTTATTCTCACACTGGCGATTCGTATTGTATAACACTTCATGAACAAATACCAAGTACGTTAACCCGACATCAAGCGCCTATCGCAGAAAACATCACGGATTCATTACACTGATTTTTTTTTTATAGAAAAAACATCGTTGTAGCAAAAATCTTTAGTGTACTATCAAAATTGCATTATTATTATTTTAGTTGTTTCATTCTTTTAAATCAGCATATCACTGCCAACTGCTGTAGATACGTAGGCCTCTTGGCCGGATGCGCTAACACCCGGCCCTCCGTCTACCACATTCAGGCTGCCTGTCCATGGTCGACTCCATGGTCGTACCCAGGTGGGGGCAGCGGGAGGCTAGGCAGCTGAATGAAACGGAACACCGCCGCTGGAAAAATTTTGCAGCCCCTCGATGTACGCGTTATAAAAGACGTCTATAACGTAAGGGTGGAAACTCGCCGGACGACGGGTCGTCCGATGGTAAAACGGAGATGGGGGAATTAAATCATGCAATTCCCTCGCTAACTCTCCAAAATGCATCCTATAGAACAGCGACAGGCTGGCTACTCTTCGCCTGTGTTCCAGGCTTTGGAGACCGTTTTGAGCTGAATCTGGGTCCAGCCAGCCAGTCTGGCCCCTTTGCACTCTCCTCTTTCTTCTTATTCCAGTACTTTTACCAAATCCTCCATACAATAAGTAAGTCAGCAGCACAACTTGCAATCACGACCAAAATCGATTGCTTCGAAAAGATCCAACAGTATCGCTTGTTTTGCCAAAAGACCAGACAATTCGCTAATTTACCGTAACTCAATTATCTGCCTCTTTAATCTTGCACCTATGTTTATTGATATAGTGACACAGATGGTTACAGCATCATTGTGTATGACGCGATGCCCTATTTTAATTTTAATCTGTACCTATTAGTTGGAGTTCGTCCAAAAAGGTCACTACCTTCATTACCGAGGAACTATGGGCTTTTGAAAGTTGACACCGCGTGAAACGTTTTTATCTAAAACTCATGTGGATAAAACAATATGGCGTTCCTCATCCTCCTCAAGTCGTTCTCCTCTTTACTGAGTTTCGTGATGTCCCTGTGGAATTATCTTCTCCTTTATGATAGTTCGCCATCTGTTACGATCCCTGACCGCGAGTATAGATAGCATCATGCAGAGTATATTCCAGAGTTGAACGAATTCGGTCAGTCCACCTTATTGGACTGCGACCTCTAGAACGTCATCCATCCACCTTCCCAGTAACCATCAGATGTTCGAGGTTGTCTCCATCTTTTCTGGCAATATGGCCAAAATATTCTAAAATTCTTTGAAGTCAGACAGAGGAGAGTCTTATTGTAACACCCGATGTGTGAATCTGACGTTACTGTACTATATTTTCGGCATTAATATCAGTGACGTTGCCTCATGTACTTATCGGTCACTGCCGAGCTACCGAAAACAAAATGAAATAATACGATGGCAATGGGTTTCATTATTACCAAAAAACCGCGTGCGACTAAAGCACATAAAGAGTACCCACTCCAAAAATTTGACTTGACACCCAGGCTTTTTTTTTGTTGGGATTGGAAATCATCAAATGACTTCCAGGCTGCAAGCTGGGTACGCCCATGCCTAGAGCAATGGATTAGCAATACGTATACTTCGAATAATCCCAACTGATAATAGTGTATTACGGAATTAGGGTGCTGATTTGTTACCTCTTTGCTGTATTATCGGTTTACTATAATTTTGCTTATAACCGCGCCTTAATTCTAAACATATTTTATATTGTTATTAGTTTCATAGTTATAAAGCTATTCTGAGTTAACAAGCTGGAACAAAGGTCAATCTATAGAGCTAAGTTTAGTTTATCCAACGTCCGACGCTCCGTAGGATACACAGCGGGGGTACGTCGTTAAATGACACCCTTCTACAGGCTATTGTTAAATAAGGGGAATGCTGACATAAAACAATATGAAATTAGAAACTAGAGTGAAACTTATGCATTTACAACCTCATCATTAACCTCTCACACTTTGTCGCTAAAGCACAGACAGCCTCCGTGGCGTAGCGGTAGCGAACGCGGCCGTTGCGCAAGGAGGCGCGGGTTTGATCCCCGCACAGTGCAAATGTTTGTATGCATGAATATGAATATTTGCACTGGTCTGGTCGTGCCTCGGAAAACACGTTAAGCCGTTGGTCCCGGTTGCCATACGAACATCTAGTGGCAGTCGTTACGGGTTGTTGGAGCCCTCAAAAGTGTAACAATTGGTCTAACTGCAAAGCTTAGATATCGCCTTCGGGTTGTGGAGGTCAGACGGCAGTCGCTTCACGGAAAATGTCGAAGTTTGGGCAAAATCAGCAGCTAGACTGGTAAAGCGGACCCCAGACTCCAAAGCTGAAAAAGCTGCGGATGCGACTGGGATTAACGCTGAGATGATGATGATGATGACTTTGTCGCTAAAGCAAGTACTAGGACTAGTAGTAGTAGTGCCTAGTAAGTACTAGGAGACCACCGCACCGCGATACTTCAGGCGCGAGCTAGATATAATCAATTTTGACCCTTATTGCTTTAGCGACAAAGTCATCATCATCATCATCTCAGCGTTAATCCCAGTCGCATCCACAGCTTTTTCAGCTTTGGAGTCTGGGGTCCGCTTTACCAGTCTAGCTGCTGATTTTGCCCAAACTTCGACATTTTCCGTGAAGCGACTGCCGTACAACATAGCTCACAACATAGCTGATGGTAGATCATAGGATCTACCGTCAGCTATGTTGTGCTTTCGGTAACCACGCTGCAACAATTTCTAAATGTGTTTGGGAAAAATATAACATGGTGTAAAAATGATTGGAATCGATTCAGTTGCTTATTCTGAACAAACTATATTCAGGATTCGTATAAAGAAAAATAACTTTGTATCCATATTTATATCGACTTAATTAAAGTTACCTACAGGTTCCAGTGTTGGATGTACTTGGTGTGGATGTGACACATGTTCCTGCAACCATTTTTTTTTTTTATTTCTGTTATTATTTGCGTCATGTTTACTGAGCTATACCTGTAACAGGAATACACGACATTCAAAGAAAATCAAAAGAAAAAAAGCGACTTTTGTTTAGCTAGCGTTTAAAAGGAAAGTTTCTGTTGTAAGGTCAATTTTTTACGTTCAATTGATAAAAACTTTCTATTACGTTTTAGGCAATTAATTACTGTGGATAGTAATCAATTAGGAAACTACCCGCTTAATTATTATCTAATTGGATTATCAGTGACAGTGCCGTTCCCGCACCCGCATACAGTGGGGTTATTTCGTAACCATCAACAGCAATGGCTTTTATTTTGACAGTTAAGAGGGGACTCTAGTAGCGCTTTCTCTCATCATCGTCATCATCATCTCAGCCACATGAAGTCCACTGCTGGACATAGACCTCCCCAAAGGATTTCCAAAAAGAACGGTTGGACGCGGCCTTCATCCAACGCTTCCCTGCGATTTTGGTCAGATCATCGGACCACCTAGGTGCGTATTACAGAACGTCACTCAAGACTCAAGCTCTACTTAAGTCTCGTTTCAAGCCATTTGATTGATTGAAACTAGTTTTAAGTAATGTTTAAACAGAGATCATTGCTTGAGTTTCCTTCTGGAATACGGACATTAGTCGCCTAGCGCTTTCTCTATACAAACGTATTCCGCTGTTTTCTACGTGAACAACACTTGTTGAGCAATTTATTTTCTACAATTTTACACCTTAATTATACGCGCCCCTAGCGTTTGCTTTTTTTCCAAAACTTATATACAACGTGTAACAAAAAGGGTATATACATACCAAGGGCATGGCATCTTTAGATGATATCAAACGATATCGGAAGGGTTTCAACTCAAAATAAAATACTCAAAAAATTGGTACCAAATTTTGAGTTTCGTGTGTTTCTTAAAATCAAATCATAACAAACGTGGCAGCACAGTACATACGTTAATAACTACTCGTTACCCGTCACATTACTTGCCAAAATCCGACAAATGTCTTCAATATCTCTGTGCGACTAGTATGATAGTAGCCTATCACAGGCGGTGTTTTTCCTCATAACTTCTTAACATAAAGAGATAGGATTAAAAAACCCTTGCAATATCGTTTGATATTACGTAAAGATGTCATGCCTTTGTTATGTACATACTACATACCCTTTGTTACACGTTGTATAAAAAAAATATGATATTTCAAAATCCCGAAAAATAAGTCATTTTTACCGCGATGTTCAAACGACTATTAGACAAATGTGATAATTTTTTGACAAAAAAGAAAATAATAGAAGCATAGGTATACTTACTTAACCTCTAAATATTAATTAAAAAATAATTGAGATATGTTTTGTTTTGAAAAAGAAAACAGCGCAATACAAAACGTCTTTTGGTCAACATTTTGTAGGTAAAATCAGCCTGAGCGGCAACTGTCCTTTTCGCACTTTACGGGGAGAGGTTGGAAGCCGCGCGATGGCAATACCATACTTTCTTCAAATACCTATTTTTCAAATTCCTCGGCACTAAAGTCCCCTCTTAGATAACACTCACACGCACTCGCATTCGCGGAAGACAAATTTCAAAGATATTAACAATGGATTAGCAATTTCCTTCAAAATAATTCAGCACCCACATTGCGTAACACACTGTACTATCAATATCATTTTGATGCATATTTGTAATCCATTGACCCATATGTTAGAAATATGTGTCTGCTCACCAACAAAAATAACTTAATGTATGTTGTAGAACTGTCAAAAAGAAACCCATTGCTACTGATACCCGTAAGTAAGTAAGTAGTGGGTAATAACCCAATTACCCTGCAGATTGTGTATGATATACCTATCCAATTTCTCCAATTGATTTGACCTGTATAACTTAATTATACTATTAAAGAATGCTCCCAATCATTTAATCGTGGCAAAATCAATCTACATAATGGGCAGGCTAGTTCGATTGACATATGGTTACAAATAGCACGATAAATCTCAGTTATGGGGTCGACCTTCCGTTATATCTATCATGAGCATTTTATAACAGGAACATGCAATGTACCTTGTAATCATCATTAATCTTTGCAACAATAAAATACATTTTAGGGAAGAAATTTAATACAATGATTACAGGGGCTCGTGGTTACGTAATGACAGCGCCACAGCAGGGTTTTTTTTAAATAATTATAAACTAGTGCTTGACTGCAATCCCGCCTGATGGTAAGCTGTGATGTAATCGTTGATGGTAAAGCGCACTAGTTTATTGAGCATATTCACTTAAAAAACTAAGGAATAGGAAGGCTGACGGCAGTTGAGCGAGGTGATGCAATGTTAAACCCAAGACCAACACGACCAAACGATGCTGCGCCAGATGGAGATTGATCTGGAGACTCTCCACGACCAAACTCCCGACACAACAACATTTGGCGCATCGTACCCGCCACACATTGCAACACAACTGCTCAGACCCGTCTTCCGTACGGGTAATTACGTAATTACGTAACACACTATCAGGAGCAATGGGTTTCATTTTGACAGTTCAACATCATTCATTGCGTGGTCTACGTGGTTGGTCAAATACATTTTTAGAACATATGGAGCAATGAATTAACAACAATCTTCAAAATTATTACAATACTCAGGGGCCCTAGTCTACTATTTTGATAAAGTTATCATTCCAACACGATTCTATTTCCATTCCATTGTCATTGTGCTAAAAGTTCGTAATCTGCTAAATTCATAATGGTCGATCAATTAGCGGTCAGTCGTCTCGTAATGGAATGGTGATAGAATGACATTGCCATATTGCTATTACTATGAAACCACTTAGTAGAAATGATTTTCTAAAAACTACTACTCAGTTTGAACGTTTATTAATATGGAGTCAGTGATTGACCACTTGGAAGTCATATTGGTACCAATTTGTAGAGTAGATTACGAATGTTTTTAAAATCGGTCATTATGAGACTACCTACTGATAGACCATTCTAACACTATTGTAAATTGTAATAGCAAGCTAGGGCCCTTGGTTAAGCCATCAATCAGTAGATGGGTGGTCCGTAGGCGCGGGCTTGCGAGCGGTGAGCAATGTGCAGCTCGCCGCCCAGTAAGGACCAGGCCCCAGTCGACGGCGCGTTGTGTTTCACGCGCGCCTCAAATACATGTCAGCACATCAGCACTGCACAAAGAAACCGTGGTCCTGGCGCATAGGCAAGTGAAGAAACACGGGTGGGTTTTAGCCAGTAAAAGACTGACACGCCCTTCCGCTCCGGCCAAAGCGGAGAGGTCATTTGATGATTTCCCAATCCAAACAAAAAAAAAATGATCCGTAGATTTTCATACTGAGACCAGTATGCCTAGTATGAATAAACTCATACTAGGCCTACAGTCAGTATCCGAGAAAGTGTGTTAAGTTGTTGATTCCGACTGTCATTTGTAAATCTTTGGCAATCGTAACGAGCCGTTAATTAATTAACTGGATTAAACAATACCAACGGGTATCGTATTACCCAGTAAATGGATTGTGGGGGTCAATTAGGCATTTGAAATACTGGTGTCCACCTGCTTCCGTTTCGACTGAATACAACTGATATAAGGCTAGGCTGCCGGCTAATAGTCGTGGGGGGCCTAGTGGTTAAAACACCAGCCTCTCAAGAATGAGTGGGCGGGTTCGATTCCAGATCAGGCCAATGGGTCAGGCCAGGTCAAGTACCAATGTAATTTTTCTAAGCTATATGTACTTTCTAAGTATATCTTGGACACCCATGACTGACTACAAGGTGAAGGAAAACATCTTGAGCAGCCCTGCAGTGGGACGATAAAAGGTTGATGATGATGAAGGCTAGGCTGGTGTTGAATAACAAGCTTATTTCTCTCACTAAGATCTAGTGATTCTGTAAGGTAATTGCGTAACACACCATCAGTAGCAATAGGTTTAATTTTGACAGTTTACATATTACACTTTTTTTATACTGCTGGACACTGGTCTTTTTTTTTTATATATGTTATAAACTAGCGCTTGACCGCAATCCTGCCTGATGGTAAGCAGTGACGCAATCGTTGATGGTAAATCGCACTAGTTTATTAAGAGCCTATTCACTCTAACCTTGAAGACACTCAAATTGTAGTCCGACGGAAATACCGCCGCTGGCAAATTATTCCAGTCCCTCGATGTACGCGGTATAAAGGAGGAGGCGAAACGCTTCGTCCGGATCGTAGAGGTGTTAACAACGTAAGGGTGGAAACCAGCCGTACGACGGGTCGTCCGCTGGTGGAACGGAGATGGGGGAATTAAATCATGCAATTCCATCGCACACTCCCCGAAATGCATCCTATAGAACACCGAAAGGCTGGCTACTCTACGCCTGTGCTCTAGGCTTTGGAGACCAACTCGAGTTAGATCAGGGTCACCAATCAGCCTCTTTGCACGTCTCTCCACTGAATCCAAAGTGGCCAGGTGACACTTGGCAGCACCAGCCCAAATGTGGCTGCAGTACTCCACACACGAACGGACCTGTGCTTTGTATAACATTAGAAGCTGCCCAGGTGTGAAGTACTGCCGGACCTTTGCGATAACGCCAAGTTTCCTGGCAGCCACCTTAGCCTTGGACTCAATGAACCGCCCAAAGTTAAGGTCCGAGGAAATCTCAACTCCCAAAAGCTGAAGGCGGTCGGAACACTCCAAGGACACATTCCGAAAAGTAGGAGCCAAGGTGAACGGGCTCCTTTTGGCGGTGAAAAGACACGCCTGTGTTTTGGCGGCATTGAATGCTACAAGATTGGCATTGCCCCATTCGGAGACTGCCTGCAGCGCAACACTCGTTCGCAGGTCTCCTCTCGTGCAGAGAAGGATTGAGCGTAATCACCACGCTTGCTCAATGCGGGTTGACAATGGGTTTCCGTGAGCAAAACACAGCGCATGCCGTTTTTAAGTAGTTTTTCAGAGCTATCTACTCTTTATCCAAAAGAAATATTCATTGCTTTATTTACGTAGGTAGTTGGGGAGTCAAATTTTGGGAACATATGGAGCAATGAATTAGCAATATCCTTCAAAATTATTCAAATTGATTGTAGTTGATAGATACGCAATTAGGGTGAATTTCAGAATTGTTCCTACTCGTATTATGACCATAAATGCATTGCAATCGAATCGGTTCTGTAGATTGATCTTTGAGATGATTCATCATGAGACCTAATCTTGATTCATTAGATCTCACTACAGACTTCTCTTAGGTTAATCAGAGCAATTACTAATTGGTTAGGTCAGGGGACTCGACCGGTTCAAAAGTGAGCGAAAGTTTCACTTATTTGGTTTAACTAATTTTTTATATGTGGTTTAAGAACTTTATTATTTCTCATTAAGCATTATAATAAAATAATAAACTTAATGAATCATCATTACAAATGTTTTTATATTCAAAAATGTAAATAATTTATATGTCAATATGATAAAATAAATAAAATGTACTTAATGAGAAACTAAATTTACATAAAATGATAACGAGCGTACAATAACATCGTTAAAAGTAAAATTATAATAATGAATACAAAGGAAGCTTAAAATAAAATAAATAAATAAATACATAGGTACGTATAGCAGCTATTACCCACTGTTTCCTTGCATTTTTGGGAATTATTCATGTGCATGGCCAAAAACTAACTTAAGCAATAATAATCCGGCAGAGTTACCTGTATGAACGAAATTTTATTAAATAAGTATCTAAAGGTGAAGGCAGATGGATACCAAAGCGCATATAACAAGACAGGAGACAAAATAAAGACTGAATAGCAATCTCTCCTTCCCTTTGATATTCCATCCAAAGGCTGTCTGTAAAAGAACGCCCTTAGCGATAAGACCGCCCATTATAAAATATTCATATTAATGTTCTGTAATTTTTGACGACACGGTTGGTGGAGTGGCTGAGCGAACGACTGCAGCGCTGTGTGTCGCAGGTTCGATTCCGCTACGGAACAAATATTTGTATGGCCTACAAGTAGTTATTCCGGGTTTAACTGTTTGTGTATGTGAGTTTATATATTTGTAAACGCACCCACAATACAGGAGTACTTAATTCCTAGTATGGGGAAGCGTTTCTAATAAAATATATGCGGTGTACATCATCATCATCAACCTTTATATCGTCCCACTGCTGGGCACAGGTGTCCTCTCATACAGAGAAGGATTGAGCGTAATCACCATGCTTGGTCAATGCGGGTTAGCGATTTCACACATAAAGTCCAGGTTTCCTCAAGATGTTTTCCTTCACCTTCAGTCATTGGTGTCCGCGATATACTTATAAAGTACATATAACATGTACCTACATGGTGTACATAATAACGTGTATTCTATTCTATGGTACAAGTTCTGTTGGTACAAGCTCTCTTGTCTATGAGAAATCAGAGAGCTTCAATGTTTTGATTTACTGCCACATCAGCAGAGATAATGAGAAGTAATATAAATAAAACACCATGGGAACATGTGCCTACTATACGGTATTCTATTTTTAATGTCTGGGATGGGCCATGGAAGCCATTAGGTTGTTCCGGGAACCAGATAAACGTTGCGGAAGATGCAATGTGTACGGAGCTACGGACTTCGGAGTCTTTGAATTCGTTTTATGGACGAAATGTTGCAACACAAACCGGACGTATTGATGTTAATTACGTGTAAAAACAGGAAACTGTTTTTAGAATACTGACATTAAAATAATAGTGACATAAAGCTGCAGTTCTCATTATTATACAATATGTAAAGAAAACCCTGTCCGATCCGTGAAGGTATTGTTAGGTATCGACAACTTATTCTACTAATGCCTACAAAGCCGGGCTAAACTTAAAAAAAAATCCCCCTAAAAAAATTAATATTATTTTACAAAAAGAGGTAACTTAACACATGTGCGATAGGCCATCCAGGCGCGGGCGGAGGGGGGCAGGGCACGTGGCAGGCGGTCGCGTAGCTATTCGCTCAGAATTATACCGTCAAAAATAATGTTGTCACTTTTTAAAAATTACCAAATTTTGGGGAAGTTGGAATTAATTCGCGGGAAAAAAATATTATTTCAAAATTCACTAATATTGTTACTATGATGATTATGTAAAATTTCATATGTTATTTGGTCATGTGTTAACCTAACCTTTGCTATCTTACCTTACCTTTGTTTTCTTAACATACCTATTGTATATTATCAATCATTGTTTTTTCTTAACCAAGGGATTAAGAAAAAACTAAGAGATAAAAACTAATAAACCAACTAATAAGACTAAACTAAGACAGCTAAAGAGGTGTCTTAGTTAAGTCTTATTTATACATGAATTTATTAAAAAAAAAAACGCAATGCCACTCCATGTAGTGGCGCCAGTACATTAGGCTACTACAATATGACATATTTCTTTAATAAATCAATTTTGTCGCTGAAGCTCGGATCAAGATTGATTACGAAAATTTGGCACATGGACACAATTACTTAATGCGTCCCTAGAAATTGAAAATCTGATGGAATAGTGTATTGTTTAGTACACCAATCGAACTTGAGGTAAATGTTTACAAACAAAAAAAGATCCAGGTATCAAAGCAGAGTATTTTGTATTAAGTACGTAGGTAGTAAGTTTTGTTTTCGCATGTTTTTTTATAATTATAAACTAGCGCTTGACTGCAATCCCGCCTGATGGTAAGCAGTGATGCAACCGTTGATGGTAAAGCGCGCTAGTTTATTAAAAAATCTTAGTGAATAGGAAGGAAGACGGCAGTTGAGCGAGGTGGTGCAATGTTAAACTCAACAACACGACCAACGATGCTGCGCCAGAGGGAGATTGATGTGGAGACCCTCCACGACCAAACTCCCGACACAACAACATTTGACGCATCGTACTCGGCACACATCGCAACACAACTGCTCAGACCCGTCTTCCGTACGGCTTCACCAGACATCATGCCGGAACACGACGAATCGCTTGGCGGCAAGACTTTGTCTGGTGGGTGGTAACTTCTGCCGGCAGCCGATGTTATGGCCTACCACCGAGGATATATTTAGTAGAAACATTAATTTACCTACATAATAAATAAGCTAACTTATTAAAAATAATAGACATGTAGTTATTCTTAAAAATAAAAAGAGGAAAAAGCATAGCGGTCAAGAATCTATAAAATATCTACAAATTCGTCCGCATGGTATCTACTTATGAACAGAAAAACTGTCCAAAAGGCTAGTAGCGTTGCTACGTCGTCGGTATGGCGATGCTGATTTTTTAACAAAAAATATGTAAGTTAGTCCAATTGGAATAGTGGGACTGTGGACACAGCAGTTAATGTGCGAACTGACGATGATACGGTAAAAACTCACATAAAAAACAACTGTGTCATACAAGCATACTCATGTCAAAGATGTTTTGTCTAGCTCTAGATACAACACACCACATCTACGTGCCAATGCTAATAAAACCTCTCTACCCGTCAAATCATGCCGATGACATAAAAATACATCACGTACGTGAAAATTATTTATTGACCAGAAAATGATTTCTTATAAAATGATATAGTTCGCCTCGTCTTTTAGACTTCGTAATTTCGTATATCGAAGGACTGGGACAGCTTGCCTGCGGCGGTCTTTCCGTCTGACTACAATTAAGTGTCTTCAAGGCTAGATTGAATAGGCCCTTAATAAACTAGCGCGCTTTACCTTCAACAATTGCATCACTGCTTACCATCAGGCGGGATCGCGATCCAGCTCTAAGTATAGTTTGTTTATTATTCTAAGAAACCGATATATTAGAATTAACAAGTTTTTATCGCCTATTATGTTACAGTTAGTAACTCTAGGAGGATATTTATAAGGAAAAACACAAAAATAAAAGTCATTTATTCAAAATAAACTGAGAATCAGCACTTTTCGTAAGCCAAAATTACAAAGGACAGACCTTCAAAACGCTCACCCTTTAGAGAGTTAGTAATCCCACTAATGCTGCGGTCCCAAGGCCCATTAACGGACAGGCCGGGCCAGAAAATACGCCATGCATTGTGGACCATGCTGAACAACCGCACGGCACGTTAACTGACTCTCATCATCATCATCTCAGCGTATAATCCCGGTTGCACCCGCGGCTTTCGCGTTGGAGCCCAGGGTCCGCTTTCCTACAATTACTCCTTCATTTCGCACGATCTTTAACATCCCGTGGTTTGAGATTGTTGGCACGCATGACGTCATCTCTTACAACGTCAAGCCAGCGCTTTTTTGGCACGTTACCTGACTCTCTGCCGTTGTTATTGTAATGTATTGTTACTCCTGTAGAAACCTGACGTGACCCGTTGTTAAGCATTTTCACTGTGTGTGTCGGCCTGGTGTGACCTGTTAGCCGATATTTCGAGATGCCAAATGATACGGTGTGCAATACATAATGTGGCTTTATTCAGTGGTCAACAATGGATACACAAAGGCACATAAAAAGAAACATACATGTTCAAGCAGCGATTGGTGCCGCCACGACACGTAACTCCTTTGAACTTACTAACTCCCGACGGATCGGACGGCCAACGATAAGCCACCGCAGGACTCATCGGATGAGACGGTCCACTCATCCCGTTGGCCTGGGCTGGTGTGATCTAGCCTGTGAGAAAGAAGACCGTGGGATGAGACCACAGCTTTAGAAAGTTTGTCATTACGCATATATTAAAATAATAGTTGTCGTGCCGTTAGTACTGATGTACTACAAATTAGTTCTTTTGGGACATAATAAGAATAATACTGTTACGGGCTAGGGGTACTTAAACGCCGGTTAAGGGTTACGAAGTTTATTGGCAACGAAGGTAGTCGATTGTAGGCAATGACAAGTAGAACGTAGCTGATGTCTCACCGAAGTCTTCCCTTATGTCCACGAAGTCCGTGTTGTAAACACACAATAACAGTACAGATGTTACTCCAAGTAGTACTCACAGTTCTCGTTACAGTTGTCGCAGTAGGTATTCTCAAAGATCGCTTCTTAACTGTCGCTGTTTTCGTATCGCTAGTCGAGTGTAGACTGCCTCTGTGCCGGCGTCACGGTGCTATATAGTCCAGCTGATCGAATATTCCAGATTCCTCTAGACGTAATAATAATAGCACATAACTTCGAGGTCACTCGGAAGTACCTACGGTAATTCCCGGAAACGGGTTTCTAGAAATTTCGATGTCGACACTTTGTTGACAAAACTGTTGAGACCTGTACCATTCGATAGGCCGTCCTAAGTCTAGTAATGCGTTTTATTATTGTACCTAGAAAATGTCTAGATCTGGAGGAATAGGGCTTAAAAGTGACTCACTGCATGTCACGCGATATTGAACCTTATGCCGTCGACATAAGGTCCATTTGTAACATTGCCCCCTTCTTAGTCATGCTCGACACGAGCATGATTTGATCCATAATAGCGAGCTAGGCCGTCTACGTGTACGATTTTCAGCTTCCCTCTAGGTCCTTTCTTAATCCGGTAAGTGACATCGTTTATTCTGGTTACTATCGTGTACGGACCCTCCCATTTGGCTTGGAACTTTGGACTCTTTCCTTTTCTCCTTATGGGATTGTGTAACCATACCAAAGTTCCTTCTTCAAATCCGGGCACGTGAGCTTTGCGGTCGGTATCGGATCTTCATTTTCTCACTGGTTTTCAGACCATTCTCTCTTACTAGCTCATGTATTCCATCTAATTTACGCCGCAGGTCGGCCACATAGTCGGCGGCTAGGATAGGAGTATCGGGAGGTGTTCCGGTTAGTGCATCTATGGGTAGTCTAATTTCTCGGCCGAAGTTGACTTTCGCCGGTGTGCAATTTGTGCTATCATGTGTTGCAGAGCGGTATGACATTAAGAAGAGTGGAATATATTGGTCCCAATCCCTCTGGTGTTCTTCCACTACTTTGGCCAAATGATTCTCCAACGTCTGATTGAATCTTTCGACCATTCCATCTGACTGTGGGTGATATGGTGTTGTACGAGTCTTATGTATCCCGAGTAGTTGGCAAACCTCTTGAAATAGTGAAGACTCGAAGTTTCTACCCTGGTCAGAGTGTAACTCCAAGGGAACGCCAAATCGACAGAACACCTCGTGAACTAGCTTTTTGGCGACTGTATGAGCTTCTTGGTTAGGCACTGCAAAAGCTTCTGGCCATTTGCTGAAATAGTCTTGCATGACGATGATATACCTATTCCCTTCTTCAGTAACAGGGAATGGCCCAGCTATATCGACAGCAACTCTTTCCCATGGTGCACCAACATTGTACACTTTCAGCCGACCTCTGGCCCTCGTTTGCGGTCCCTTTACTGAGGAGCAGGCTACACATTTTCTACACCAGTCCTCTACGTCTTCGCGGCAATGCACCCAATAGAATCTTTTTCTCACCTTCTCCAGGGTTTTCTTTACTCCTAGATGTCCTCCGGATACTCCGTCGTGCACCTGTCGTAGCACTGACGCGACTTTATCACCGGGAACTACTATCTGTAAGGTGACCTCCCGTCCACTGGGTGATTCCCATTTCCTCTTGAGAACTCCATTATCAATTATCAGGCTGTCCCATTGGGCCCAGTAACTTTTTGCTGTTGGGCTAAGCGCTGATATTTCACTCCAAGCGGGCTTCTGACCATGGTTCTTCCATTCGATTACTGCCTTCAGGTCACTGTCTTCCTTTTGTGCGTCTTCCAATGATTGATTATCCCAGTCTTCTACCAAAGCGTTCACCTGGATAATCCGTACGTTCTCTTTCTTTTCCTGTTTGGCACAATGTCGGCAAGATTCTTCGCAAGGTCGTTTAGACAAAGCATCAGCATTATTGTGTGACTTGCCTTTCCGATGTTCAGTGACAAAGTCAAATTCTTGCAGCTGCTCTATCCACCTTGCTACTTGTCCTTCTGGGTCTTTGAACTGGAGGAGCCACTGTAAGGCAGCGTGATCGGTACGAAGTGTAAACTGCCTCCCAATCAAATATTTCTTGAAGTGTTGTAAGGTCTTAACAACGGCTAGAAGTTCTCGGCGGGTAACACAATAATTTCTTTCTGGCTTGGAAAGGCATTTGCTGAAATATGCGATAACGACCTGCCTATCTCCTTGTGTTTGAGAGAGAACTCCTCCAATACCCACATTGCTGGCATCTGTGTCTACCAAAAATCGGCCTTCCCTACTAGGGTAACCTAGTACAGGAGCCTCACACAAGTGAGTTTTCAGTAGAGCAAATGCCTGTTCGCAGTCAGAGTTCCATTCAAATTGACACTTTTCCTCGGTTAAACGATGCAACGGTTTCGCTAACTCGGAGAAGTTCTTCACAAACCGACGGTAATATGCACACAGACCCAAGAAAGAGCGTACCTCAGTTTTATTACGAGAGGTAGGCCACTTCGACACGGCTTTTATTTTTTCAGGGTCTGTTCGAATTCCTTGCGCCGAAATAATGTGTCCCAAGTATCTAACTTCTTTCTGGAATAGTGTACACTTACTAGGACTGAGTTTTAAATTTGCTTCACGCAGTTTCTGGAACACTTTCTCTAAATTGCGTAGGTGTTCTGCGAAGTTTCGTCCCATAATGATGATGTCATCCAAATAGACCAGGCATGCATCACCAAGCAACAAATGTAGCTGGAGCGTTGCACAGTGCAAAAGGCATGACATTGAATTGCCAGAGACCGTTCCCAGGACCAGTGGTGAAAGCGGTCTTTTCCTTATCCTGCTGACAGATTTCCACCTGCCAGTATCCACTTTTGAGGTCAACTGTGGAGAACCATTTCATGCCACTTAGCAAGTCCAAAGTGTCATCTATACGTGGCAGAGGATAACTATCCTTTTTCGTGGCATCATTCAACATCCTGTAGTCAACGCAAAACCTTGTGCTGCCATCCTTTTTCTTGACTAGGACTACTGGAGATGACCAAGGGCTGGTGGATGCTTCTATAATCCGGTTTTTCTCCATATCTCTTAACGTTTCCGTGACTTCCTGTTCTCTTGCAAAGGTGATACGACGTGGTCTCTGTCTTATCGACTGTGTATCACCCGTATCTATATGGTGTTTGACGAGCCCGGTCCTTCCCACGTCACCGTCGGTCTTCGAGAAGATGTCATGGCAGTTATGTAACAGTTGCTTAACTTTGTGACTTTCGAACTTGTTTAAATTGCCCTTACAATTTTCGAGTAGTGTCGATATATGTTCCTGCCACTTCTTATCACGTTCCTTTTCGTGTGCCTCTGTTTTTCTCAAAGATGCTACATGATCGCACACACCCACCATGCAATTCTTATCAAGAATGATTTCTTTGTTACTAACGTTGATAATGCGTACTTTTGGTTTATCGGAAATCATCATCAGTGTCCTTGCTGTTATCCAGTCTGGGTGATCTCCAGAATCTTCTATTATAATGCAACGTTTACGGCATCCTGTTGGTGATAATCTAATATCTACTAAGGTTTCTGATCTTGGTGTTAATACCGTTCTCCTTAAACAGTACACTGACCCCTGTTTTCCACCTTGAAGAAATACTTCTTGTTCTGGAAAACTCAATACTCCTTTTGCTACATTAAGGGCGCACTGCTGTTTCTTCAAAAAGTCCAGTCCTATTATGCAATCATCTGTAATATTCGCTACTAAAACAGGGTGCGTGAATGTCTTATCACCCATTTTCAAAGTCACATTCGTTTCACCAAGGACGAGTACTGGTTGGCCAGTGGCGGTTTGTAATCGGCATTGTGAAGATCCTCTTTTCCATACTATGGTCCGAGCAAATAGCTCCGGTCGTGCAATGGTTCTTGATGCACCAGTATCCAATGTGAAACTGCAGGATTTACCATTCAGTTCTCCTTCTATAATGAGACTGTTTCCGTCACCCACTTGTGATACTGTTATAAGGGGGCTACATGTCGACCAGCCAGTACTCGCCTCATAGCCCTGGCTATTCCTAGTTTAAATCCTCGGCTTCCACCTGTGTCCCAGAAGTGCTTCTTCCCTTAGCCTTCCTGGGACAATTGATCCGAATATGCCCTTTTTCACCGCACTCATAGCATGTTGGCCCTTGTCGGGGTTTCATTTGTGCGGTTACCTCACGAATACGGTGGTGTGGTCGGCCATCTTGGCGTACTGCTTCCACCTCCAGAGCGTGTGTCAAGGCTGCCTTCAGAGTCTGATGGTGCCCCAGACGAACCGCAGCCCTGACTTCCGCATCTCGAATTCCATCAGTAAAAGCTTGCACCGTAGTAGCATCAATTGCTCCCGGCGTTGAAGCATACGCCCTCCGAACAATACGTTCTATTTCCGATGCCCATTGTTGCAAACCCTCACTGCTTTTCTGTGTGCGGTCGCGGAGTTGAGCCCTGTAGACATGTTCCAGGTGTTTCTCTCCATATCTAGACTCCAACGCTTCTAACAGACAGGCTAGGGTATTGCAATCGCCGGAAATATTTTCGAGGATTTGGACCGCCTCACCACGCAGAGCAAGCGTAAGGGCGGTTACGGCTTGATCGTCGTCCCAATTGTTGCCTTTTGCGACCTTTTCAAACTGTAGACGGAAGGCCACCCATGACGTTGTTCCGTCAAAATGAGGTACCTTGAAAGTCGGCAAAGCACTGGGTACCGGTACCACACCTTTAATAACTCCTTTTTGTACCTTGTCATGCAAAAATTCTACTTCCTTCCCAAACTCCATGATGGTATTGTCTAATTTATCGAAACACGCATCATATTTGTCAATGCGCGTGTCTTGCTGGTCCAGACGGGCATCTTGTTGAGCTGTTTTAATTCTAAGTTCATTGACCTCTTCTTTGGTCTTTTTCCACTTTTCATTTAATTGTAATACCAGTTGCTGGGATTCCTTTATTTGTGACTGGGTTGCTGCCTGGGATTGTTTTATTTGTGCCTGGGTTTTTTCTATATGTGCCTGGGTTTCTGCCTGGGATCTATCTATTTTTGCCTGGATTTCTGCCTGGGATTTTGCCTGGGATTCTGCCATACCTTTTATTTGCATCGTTAATTGAGCCAACAACGCCGATAAATCGCATCCGCTGCTTCCGGGAATAGTGCTGGTACTAGGCGCACTCACATTCGTCGGTGTTACGACGGCCGCATCTTCTACGGGTGCAGGGACACCAAGCGATTCTTCCTCTTGACGCGCCAAATCCATCGCTGCTTGTCGTCGCGTGCGAACTCTTTCGTCTTCCCTTGGCGTGACCGGCATCCCACTTCTGACACCAATTGTTACGGACTAGGGGTACTTAAACGCCGGTTAAGGGTTACGAAGTTTATTGGCAACGAAGGTACAGTCGATTGTAGGCAATGACAAGTAGAACGTAGCTGATGTCTCACCGAAGTCTTCCCTTATGTCCACGAAGTCCGTGTTGTAAACACACAATAACAGTACAGATGTTACTCCAGTAGTACTCACAGTTCTCGTTACAGTTGTCGCAGTAGGTATTCTCAAAGATCGCTTCTTAACTGTCGCTGTTTTCGTATCGCTAGTCGAGTGTAGACTGCCTCTGCGCCGGCGTCACGGTGCTATATATAGTCCAGCTGATCGAACATTCCAGATTCCTCTAGACGTAATAATAATAGCACATAACTTCGAGGTCACTCGGAAGTACCTACGGTAATTCCCGGAAACGGGTTTCTAGAAATTTCGATGTCGACACTTTGTTGACAAAACTGTTGAGACCTGTACCATTCGATAGGCCGTCCTAAGTCTAGTAATGCATTTTATTATTGTACCTAGAAAATGTCTAGATCTGGAGGAATAGGGCTTAAAAGTGACTCACTGCATGTCACGCGATATTGAACCTTATGCCGTCGACATAAGGTCCATTTGTAACAATACTATGGAAAAAAACTACATTAATTCTTCCAATAGCTATACTGAATTAAACTAGCTTTTATAATGGTTCTCTCTCTTGCTAGGTTGTACGCCCATAGCCTTCTGGTTGCTGAACCGACACGGCTCCCACAATCCTGAGGCGGACGAAATCGCTGAGCTGCAGAAACTTGGCGACCTGAAGAATAATATTATTACCAACTACAAGAATGGCAACTTCAGGAACACTAATGTAAGTAAAATTCTAATGCTTATTCTCGGTGGTAGGCCATAATATCGGCTGCCGGCAGAAGTTACCACCCACCAGACAAAGTCTTGCCGCCAAGCGATTCGACGTGTTCCGGCCATGATGTCTGGTGAAGCCATACGGAGGACGGGTCTGAGCAGTTGTGTTGCGATGTGTGCCGGATACGATGCGCCAAATGTTGTTGTGTCGGGATCGTGGAGGGTCTCCAGATTAATCTCCCTCTGGCGCAGCAACGTTGGTCGTGTTGTTGGGTTTAACATTGCATCACCTCGCTCAACTGCCGTCTTTCTTCCTACTCACTAAGATTTTTAAGTGAATAGGCTTAACAAACTTGCGCGCTTTACCATCAATGATTGCAACACTGCTTACCATCAGGCGGGATTGCAGTCACGCACTAGTTCATAATTATAAAAAAAAAAACTTATTCCAAGTATGCCTATAATCAGCTTAGCTATCACAACCTGAAAACTGCATATTTGAAATAGGTAAGTATAGTATAGTGAGTCAAATGGAAGAGAGAAGAGAATGAGGGGCCTGTGAATAAATTATAACAACCGCGAAGGTCGATCAGGTTAAGGTACGCTTGCCGCGTTTGGTCTGTGGATGGGTTCCTTACACACCGAAACCCCTCTGAGCCGACCGTTTTCAACTCCGATTTTGCCGTTGATGTGCTCGCATGTGGCTTATGTAGCCAATTTTCAAAGCCTAGAGCACAGGCTTAGAGTAGCCAGCCTTTCGGTATTCTATAGGATTTATTTTGGTGAGTGTGCGAAGGAACTGCATGATTTAGTTCCCCCATCTCCGTTCCACCATCGGACGACCCGTCGCACGGCGAGTTTCTACCCTTACGTCGTTAACACCACTACGATTCAGACGCAGCGTTTCGCCTCCTCTTTCATACCGCATACATCGAGGGACTGGAACAGTTTACCAGCGACGGTGTTTCCGTCAGACTACAATTTGAGAATTGACCTTTGTCATCATCATCAGCTCCCTAATGACAGTCACCACCCATCTAGGTGTAAGGTTCTTGTCAATACAAATTATTCAAGCACAAACACAAGGTAGCTGCTGTGAATTGTTGAGGAGTTCCTTCGACTGTCTCCCGGCTCCATCATCAGATTTACTCCAGACCTTTATTAAATTGTAGTGCTTTAAAATACTTAATGCAAATGCTAAGAAATGCACTAGTCGCCCCTACATTTTTTGAAAGTTTCCCTTGTTTTCTCTGGTCTTCCACCATCAAACCCTGGTATCCTTATCATGGGACCACCTTGGGAACGTCTTCTTTCAAACAGAAAAAGAATTATCAAAATCGGTTCATAAACGACGAAGTTATGCGCGAACAAACATAAAAAAGCATATATGTACATATACGGTCGAATTGAGTAACCTCCTCCTTTTTGAAGTTGGTTAAAAAGTAAATCTAAATGTAAATGGTAAAAAATAGTTTTTCGGAAACAAGCGTTAATTGACTTTAGGCTGACTGTACTTTGTCAAATTTCCAAGGAAGACACGTGTTGGTTTACTTAACTTACTTAAGTTAAGTAAACCATATACACGTGTCTTCGAAACCAAACATTCTGGACATACAACTTTGTTAGTTGATTCTTCCAGCAGTTTGCTTGAGTTTTTCGTTATTAGAAAGTCATTGTTGACACTATTCGCTGTGTTGATTGAAACGATTCCCTAAAGTAAGTGTTGTTTAACTGTTCTGTAATTCCAATTTGGCCCCGATTCCCTAGTTCACAAACTAAACTAAATTAAACTTCAATGCATCTTTTTCTTTTTATACCATTAAGAAAAGGACAGAAGATAATATGTTAGTTTAGACCTGTCAAATTAGACCGCGCCTGACGTAAATGATGTAATTTTGAGCGCCATGTTTATAATCGCGTCTAAACTGTCTATGGAATATTTTAAATTGACAGGATTATATTAAAATATTATCTACTATCCTTTTCTTAGGCAGTTTTGGCGGGAAAGCCAAGATGAGTGCCACGCTCATTTTTCATTGAACTTTTAAATTATTTATAGTGTCGTTTACTAAATAAAAACGTGTGATTTATGTAGTAAAAAGTGCATTCAGTGAATAATTCATAAAGAACATTGAAATAATGCAGCATAGTGGCCACATCATGACTTTGTTACAAATCTTCCTCCTAGTGTCGATTCACACGGTTGACGAAAGGAGATAGGTTTAGTTAGGATAAGTTACAAAAGAAGACAAGATTAACGAAGAAATGGCTCAAAGAATAATTCAAGACGAGGCTATCATGGTCTGAGATACCTTTGCCTGCTCAGTGTAACGCACTGGCAAATTGAACAAACAACTATCCGGGAGGTTTGGCGGGAATGTCAAGATGAGTGTCACGCACATTTTTCATTGGACTTTAAAATTATTTATAGTGTCGTTTACTAAATAAAAACGCATGATTTATGTAGTAAAAAGTGCATTCAGTGAATAATTCAAAAAGAACAGTGAAGTATTGTAGCATAGTGGCCGCATCATGTCTTTACGCTAAACCGCTCCTTATCGTCCAAACGCGGGAAACGAAAGGAGTTAGATTAGTTAGGATAAGTTTAGCATAAGCTAGGATAAGTTAGGATTAATTAGGATAAGTTAGGATAGGGGTTTAGAATATCAGGGTCAAGAATATATTTACTGAAGACTAGGCTGTATGGCGTACTATGCCTTTGCCTTTTCCGTTCAGAAGAACGGAAAGAATTGAACCAAAAAAAAAACAAACAACTATCCTTTTCTTAATGTAATAGAAAGGAAAAGGATGCACTGAACTTAAGTGAATAAAAATTTAGTTTGTGAGCAACAGAATCGGGGCCATTGACATACGTGAAGTATCATCTATAGATAATTCTATGAAAAATAATAAAATTATTAGGTACGGAATACAGCAAACTGTCAAATATTCCCAGTCAACCTTGAGCGTATTTTGACAAATTATTTTTCTCGGTGGTAGGCCATAACATCGGCTGCCGGCAGAAGTTACCACCCACCAGACAAAGTCTTGCCGCCAAGCGATTCGTCGTGTTCCGGCATAATGTCTGGTGAAGCTGTACGGAGGACGGGTCTGAGCAGTTGTGTTGCGATGTGTGGCGGGTACGATGCGCCAAATGTTGTTGTGTCGGGAGTTTGGCCGTGGAGAGTATCCAGATCAATCTCCCTCTAGCGCAGCGTCGTTTGGTCGTGTTGGTCTTGGGTTTAACATTGCATCACCTCGCTCAACTGCCGTCATCCTTCCCATTCCTAAGTTTTTTAAGTGAATAGGCGTAATAAACTAGTGCGCTTTACCATCAACGATTGCATCACTACTTACCATCAGGCGGGATTGCAGTCAAGCACTAGTTTTTAATTAATAAAAAAAAAAAATGTAGTAACTTAATGTGCTGTCGTCTGTACTACCTAATTAAAAATATTTCTATAGAAATAACTCTACGATTCGATTTTACGATTCATTTCAAAAATGTCACGCCACAGAATTAAAGAATCCATTTGTCAGCTGACCTTAAGTACCTAATCTAACAAATTGCTTCATCAGTCTTCCTATTCAGGGCCATTTTGCTTGGTCACCCAGTTTCTGAATTGATTTTCTATCTTCAGTCCACTTAACATGATTACGGAGGTGACGTCATATTGGCTGACACAAAAAAAAAATAACAGTCGTGAGACTGGGCGACAGAAATGAACACTGAAATCATTACAAAAAACAGAATACGCAAAAAAAAACAAATGACGACCACGGTGTCGGGTCGGCCCATAGACATAATATATACTAATGGACATGCCGTACGCGTATAATCTGTAGTAATTTTTTGGTTTAAAAAGAGTGCCTATGCTTTCGGCTTAGCACTACCTATACAGCCACACCGCACACACACACACACGCAGACAGCTATACTACCTATAGCTCATAGATGATTGATGATTTTGAGAGAGATAAATATAGACGATACTTTGTTTCCTCTCTTTCTTTCGGAGTGCCACAATTCCCATATCTAAGGCACGTCCATTAGTAGGTATATGTCGATGGGTCGGCCACGCTCACGCGAATTCACTGTTTTTTTCCCATCCACCAAAAGTGCTTATATTATCGCGATTATCATCATGATTCTCAACTCAGTATTCCTCCACAGCAACGCATCTGCTCTGCAGACCTGACCCTCCTAGAACAATGGCAGTGGAATCACCGTCAGAACGCGACCTTTGCTGGAGACCTCACTGCCGACGGCTACATGACCACGGAGCAATTAGCACAGGCTTGGAAGCAGAAGTTCCCTGGACTTCTCACTGCCAATCGACAAAACTATTTGGTAAGTTTTGTCTTGCTTTAATTGGGTAAGTATATGTACTTCTTTTCTTTTCTTTTTCTTCTTTTGTCTTTTAATTAAACGTTGCCCCACACTAGGACTTTCTCCTGTATCGAGCGTGCGTTTACAAACATTTATAACTGCACCAATCTTCTTACGACTAAAACTGTAGAATAAAAATTTGTCGTACATACTTTCATTCATTCATTCAGATAGAGATTTAGATTGGCCTATATCAGGAGGTCTGCTCAGGGGCCCTATTCTACTATTATAATAGTGTCAAAATGGTCAATCAATGATCTCATAATGATCGATTTTGATAAGTTTCGCAATTTACTAACAAAATGGCTTCATTATGACTTTCCAGTGGTGAATCACTGACACTCCACTCCATATCAATAAATGTTCAAATTGAGTAGTAGTTTTCAGAAAAGCATTTCTTTTAACGGGTTTTATAATGAGGGCAATAAGGCAATGTCATTCTATCACCATTTCATTACTAGACGATTGAGATAATTGATCGATCATTATGAATTTAGCAGGTTACGAACTTTTAAGCATAATGACAAAGAAATGACAATGTAATCGTGTTGGAATGACAAACTTATTAAAATAGCAGACCATATCCCCTATACGCCTAGCAAAGTTAGGTATCTATACCTATATACAATATCAGAACCCATCCAAAATAATTTATGCTTCAAAATATATACAACACGCTACAAACTCACTGACATCCTGTCCAAAAACGGTTTATCAATCTAACCGATATTTCGATTACCGTTTCGATCTAACATTAACCAAAACGTAACGCCATTGTGAACGTGGTCCGCATATCCAATGCTTATAAACTTACGAGCAAAGATTACTCAATACATACTTACATAACGGACCATTCAACACCTACGGATAAAACAATGCCAGCAATGCAATTGACTTTCATTAGTTGGTGGGGAAAACACAACTGGTATACCAAAACATGTCCTTCGCTCCATATAGGAGCTGTAGTGGAATTTCATTAACTTATCATTGCTTAGAGCATCTTGTGGTTTCTAATATCTGTTATATGCGATGTTTAGCAGATAAATTGCTAGCTAAGTATGCCATTAATATCTTCCTATCGCATTAGGTTCGGTTTTTGCCTTGATTAATTTCGGAAATCTGAGAACGCTGCCGTGCTGGCCAACACGAACAAAAACAAAATAAAGCAGGTCAACTTAAACAGGATAAGACTAGACCGTGGACTAGACATACACGTAACAACCATCGTAGACTAAGGTCCGTATTCCAGAAGGAAACTCAAGCATTGATCTCTGTTTAAACATTACTTAAAACTAGTTTCAACCAATCAAATGGCTTGAAACGAGTTTAAAAGTAATGCTTGAGTTTTGAGTGAGCTTCTGGAATACGGACCATAGACATAAAAGATAACCACCAATAGAGTATATTAAATTACAAATATTTAAATGACCTGCAAGTAGTTGTTCCGGGTCTGGCTGTTTGGGTATGTGAGTTTTTATTATATACAGCGGAAACTCCTACCCCGGACCCCGGGCTCCAACGCGAAAGCCGCGGATGCAACCGGGATAAACGCTGAGATGATGATGATGACAGGGGAAACACCTAGTGTAGGGCAACAATAAAAAGAATACATTTACATATTATCCACGGCATGCGGGTTAATTAACTTCACTAAATATCTACTCTATATCATTAACTCCAGCCATAGGACAAATTCAGAGAAAAGTTATTTAAAGCAACTTGTTTAGTTCATTATAGATTACATAATTATAATTATATTTAAAGCAACTTGTTTAGTTCATTATGTAGATTACATAATTATAATTATATTTAAAACAACTTGTTTAGTTCATTATGTAGATTACATAATTATATTTTCTCAAACAACAAAATTCACTTCCTGCATTATCTTGACTCTTCCGAGATGTTTTATTTGACATCCACTTACTTATATCATTTAGCCTAGTCATCTAGACACATTTCAAAGTTTGTACTGGATATTTAATAGTTGGTACTAGACACTTAATAACTGCACTGCTCTTCTACCATGACCCATTAGTTCCACGAGCATCATTATGTATATTTTCAGTGACATTACGTGTTCTAAGGCGTGACTCACTGTTTACTGAGCTAGCGACGCTTACGTAGTTTCCCGTTTTATGTAGCTTTAAATGAATTTCTTCCATGAACTTATGTTATCCATACTAATATTATAAATGCGAAAGTATCTTTGTCTGTCTGTCTGTCTGTTCGGCTTTCACGCCAAAACTACTGAACCGATTCTAATGAAATTTGGTACACAGATAGATAGTCTAGAGTCTGAGAAAGGACATAGGCTATAAAACATCCCGCTTTAACCAATAGTAGCAGAACAGGAACAAAAAATTTTGCGGAAACGGGAGCAAACGGGGATGTACTACATATTGGTCCCATTATTTTAACAGGCGCATATTTTATATCAACTGAGCTCATTCGGTTAAAATAAATTGTAACTCCTAATCTCTCAATAAATAAATATAAATAGTTAATTCGGCGTAATTAAAGGGTTTCTTGAATCATGAAGAAACTTCTAGAAGTCAAAATTAAATTATTGTTTTAAAACTGGATGAGTTTTATGTTCGCTAACTAGCTACTAGTCTACTACTAAGAAGACTGAAGGACTGAAACAAACTCATGGAGTCACAGTCTTTTTTAAATGCCTATCATAATCTTGGTCAGGCCTCTTAATAGTAAGGTATATATACCTAATGCCTTATTATCTAGATTTCTGTGGTCAGGCCAAATTGTTTGCAAATACCTGGATGGTCATGTCTTTCTTTCTTTATCCATACTAATATTATAAATACGAAAGTATGTCTGTCTGTCTGTCTGTCCGGCTTTCACGCCAAAGCTACTGAATCGATTGCAATGAAATTTGGTACACAGATAGTCTAGAGCCTGAGAAAAGACATAGACTATATGTATAACATCCCGCTATGACCAATAGGAAACAGAGCAGTAACAAAAAATGTTGCGAAAATGGGAATGAACGCGGACGTACATATTGCTCCCATTATTTTAACAGGCGCTTATAAACTGAAGTTCACTCGGACGGAGTCGCGGGCAACAGCTAGTTTCCCATAAACTTGGTCTTTCGCCTTCGTCACGTCACCTCGTCACGTCCTTTGTCCAAGCATTTAAGTAAACAAAAATAAAAACTATATTGCATTAGAAGCGCAAACTTTGTACGTAAGGGAGCTGTAGGTTTCGTTAGGTTCGATCTTTTCACTATAGTGACATGTGGGCGTATCCCATCTTCCATAATGGGACTGTCCAACGTATCATATCACAAAATTATAGGCTTCGAATAGAAATCCTCGGGTCCTCCGGTTTAATACAGACGACAACACATCAAGCTACTAAAATCTGTTAGATTTTAGGTTTAAATTTTCAACTTTATCTCTAAAGAATTAAGGCTCAAGGTTGATTGGGAATATTTGACAATTTTGGGTAGCTTGACATGCTGTCGTCCGTACATCTCATCCCCTGCTGTTCAAAGTGGGAGCTCCCAACGCTAGTAGTCTTGACTAATCCTGCTTAACCAAGTTGAGAATTTTCATTTTAATTTTCTTTCTCCTTTGTTTTGCCTAAGCTTATGTATTGGAATTAGGCAGTATTTCAATAAAAAACGTGTTAGATTTCTAAAAGTAAAACATTTATTATTTGCACCGCACACAAGTTACCAAGTCAACGCCGTCAATCAGAGAAAACATAAATTCAAATATTATAAAAGAGTCTACATATCTAGACTGCTAGCGCCACTGTGGCATAAAGCTTAAACTTAAACTTTTATAATCGAATCTACTTTATAAATTTATTTATTCAACATTATGACAACTAGTGCCGAATTTATATTACCTACAATTTACTACCCACAGTTCAAGTTCCTGAACGATGAGAGATCGAGCAATTCATTCAAGGCTTTCACAGAAGGTTTATTCGGAGACCAAGCAGATGGTTTGGATATACCTAAAGAAAATGACGAAAAATTACTTAGGGTAAGTATAATAGTTAGTAGACTTTCATAAATGTGGATCACATCTTTTCTAGACAAGCTGAATCGAATGACCATGTTCTGGCTAAATTACAATAAACTTTACGAAAAAGGTCGTTCAGTTTTTTGCCAAATCTGAATTCTATTCCGGGAAACCTTTCAAATTTTATCCATAAGGAACGAATATTTATATAATATAAAACTAAACTGGGTTCTTCATTTGATGTGCTTAATCACCCAACAGCATTCACTATTAGATTTGTCTGAACTGCTGATGATTACCTAGCCTAATTAATCTGGAAAATAATGAAGTCTGTTATAGCTGTCTCTCTTACAGCCGCTCAAGTACTGCCCAACGTGGACACAGGCTGTCGGTGATAACAACGAAACAAAGTCACAACTGTACATCTTCGAGTCCAAGATGGAATATAAAGAGGTTAGTATAAAAAGCAGTGGAGGGACAGTGGTATCAGCCCTGAATTTAGAGTTGTAGGTCTTTCACACCGGTCTCTCAGGATCTTGAGGAAATCGGCATATCTTAGAACCAAAAATTCAAAAATATCCACCAACCTACACTGGGCTGGCTCGCATTGACTATTGAGGATTATACATATAGCTCATTTCCTCCCACAGAGAGGAGGACTGTCTCCAAACAATGAAAACATTATTAAGCTGTTTATACAACGTTATTTTTTGTTTATGCGAAACCCGAAACACGTGTCCAGTATTTTTAGTAAAGAATCTATGTACAAAATTTCAAAAAGATATCATGAAAAACCACCAAGTTATGAGCTCGTTATCTTACTTGGTTGTCCCAACAAAAATATGGTCAACGCACCGCTTAGCCGCGCCCGGCCTCAAGCGGCGCGGTGCGAGGGGTTCCTAGTACAAAGATCTAATGTCAGCTGTGCTGTGCGCCACACACACACACAGTGTAACAATTTCTAAATGTATTTGGGAAAAAATTTTACATGGTGTTAAAATGATTGGAATCGATTCAGTTGCTAAACAATATATATTCAGGTTTCGTATAAAGAAAAAATAACTTTGTTTAGTTACGTATGATTAATATTAACGCAGGTAAAATGTTAGGAAGTTATGAGGAAAAACACCGCCTATGATAGGCTACTATCATACTAGTCGCACAGAGATATTGAAGACATTTATCGGATTTTGGCAAGTAATGTGACTGGTAACGAGTAGTTATTAACGTATCTAGTGTGCTGCCACGTTTGTTATGATTTGATTTTAAGAAACACACGAAACCGAAAATTTGGTACCAATTTTTTGAGTATTTTATTTTGAGTTGAAACCCTTCCGATATCGTTTGATATCATCTAAAGATGCCATGCCCTTGGTATGTATATACCCTTTTTGTTATACGTTGTATACAGAGTGGTGCCGACAATACGACAATAAATTAAACATCGTGTACCTCAACACATTCTCAGTCTACCCATAAAAAATGATATAAATATGTCCATTAGTTTAGTCATAGGAAATTGTTTTTCTTTTTTCACATTTTCTACATGATGTACATGTTGATAAGGGAGCGCTTACAGGTTATTGACCGCCGCATCCTACGGTACCAAACTTTAATAATAGTGGCGCGAAAAAAACAAGTCGCTGCAGGATCACGCTGTCGATGATCGGAGGTCAGTGAACCAATATTTTTAAAGGATGTTCTATTCCGTTTGCAATATTATGCGATTTAGTTTATTTGAAATTTTCATTTTTTAAATTTTAATGCTATGTTTTTTTCTGTGGTTTAGGATTATTCCTATGAACCAGCATTGTTCGTATTTTCATTTATTGTCATATTGTCAGCACCACTCTGTATGGTAAGGGTAAGTGCTTAAGAGTGGAATGCGAGATCGTCGCAATTCTATTGTTTCCGGTATTAATAATTTACTCAGGCCTGCCAGTTGATTAAGAAGTTCGTCGGCTAGTGCTATTAACGAATTAGGAATAATTAACTAAGAAGTATTTATAAGGTAAAAAAATATAAATAGATAGGGGTACAATGAGAGCTTCTGTCCGATCTCTACCTACCGGGATTAACGTAATCATAGTAGGTACATACTAGGCGAGTGAGAGTCACCCCGCGCCGCGACGCTGCAGGCGAGCGGTGCATTAGCCATATTATTTTTGTTGTGACAACCAGGTAAAATAACAAGCTCATAACTTTGTGGTTCTTCATGATCTCTTTTTAAAATTTTATACATAGATTCTTTACTTAAAAATACTGGACACGTGTTTCGGGTTTCGCATATACAAATAATAAAGTTGTATACAATATGTAAAGAAACCCTGACCAATCCGTGAAGGTATTGTTAGGTATCGATAACTGATTCTACTAATGCCTACAAAGCCGGGCTAAACTAAAAAAAATCCCCCTAATAAAATAAATATTATATCGCAAAAAGAGGTAACTTAAAACATGTGCGGTAGGCCATACAGGCGCGGGCGAAGAGGGGCAGGGCACGCGGCACGCGGTCGCATCGCTATTCGCTCAGTCGCCATAACGTCAAAAATTATGTTGCCACTTTTTAAAAATTACCAAATTTTGGGGAAGTTGGAATTAATTCACGGGAAAAAAAGATTATTTCAAAATTCACTAGTATTGTTACTATGAAGATTATGTAAAATTTCATATGCTATTTGGTCATGTGTTTACCTAACCTTTATTATCCTTACGGGTCGGACAGGGTTTTCTTAACATATTGTATTATGTATATGTATACAAATACTAGAATATTGAAGAAGGTTCACACTTTTTTTCCGCCAATTCATTCCAACTTCCCCAAAAGTTGGTACTTTTTTAAAAAGTCACAGCATGATTTTTGACGGTATTTATTATGAGTGAATAGCGATGAGACCGCGTGCCGCGCCCCCCTTCGTCCGCGCATGTATTGCCTACCGCGCATGTATTAATTTACCTACGCGCATGTATTTTCTTAATATTTATTTTTTTAGAGGTATTTTTCTTAAGTTTAGCCCTTCTTTGTAGGCATTAGTAGAATCAGGTAGAATCAGTTCTCGATACCTAACAATACCTTTACGGATTGGACAGGGTTTTCTTTACATAATGTATTTTTTTTCTTCTCATCTTTCAGTTTATCAACTAAACCTTATGCGACTTATATTTTAATTATAAACTAAATTAAAGAATTTATGAGGGGCCTCTGCCCAAAATTTTCCGTTGGTAAATAATATTACAATAGATTCTCTCCTCTTTGCTAAAAACAAAGACCTTAGTCCTGAACTAATTAATACAAATGAAGGCATAGATTTTATCATTACCGTGGTAACCTTGGCCGTGGCTTTAATTAAGTTTGAACTACTTAGGTACATTTTGCGGAAACGTACTTATTTTTTGTGTTAATTTTCGATATGTACTAATTGGATCTGAGTAAGATTTTAAATAGCATAACATCATGCTTGTAGACTTAGGCAGAGGTGTTGGTACAGATAACAGCATATCAAGCTACTACGATCTGTCAGATTTTTTATTGTCTTTTCAACTTTATCAATAAAGCACTAGGGCTCAAGATTGATTGGGGATATTTGACAGTTTCGGATAGCTTGACTTGCTGTCGTACGTACCACATTTCGAAGTTGTCATTTTGTTTTAGATATGTAGGTAAGTATTTAATATGGAATCATCTGGAATTACCTAAGGCGACATATTACCACATAATCAGCCTATAATGTTCACTGATGGGACACAGGCCTCCTCGGTAGGAGGAACTGGGCCCAGTGCGGGTTGCCCTTATCACGACAGACATAACATGTCCCTTAAACTAATCAATTATTTTCTTTTTAGGTACCTATTAATTTTATGCGATAAATATTGCAGGAATGAATAGAATGGAAAGCTTCCCAAGGGATCGTACTATTTTCCAATCCATTCGGACGTTTATGCCTCAATTCCGAACTACCAGTCGAATCCAGAAATGGAGAAAAATTATATTTTCGACTTCAATCTCTGTTTTGTCCTATTACTTTTTAAAAAATATTCAATGTACAGACAGCACATAAAGTTACTACAATCTGTCAAATTTCTTTATTTGCTAAAGTATTAAGGCTCAACATTGATTGGGGACATTTTACAGTTTCGGGTAAGTAGCTTAACCTGCTGTCGTCTGTAGGTACAGACGAAAGCAGGTCAAAATATCCCAAAATGTAAAATTATGCCAATTATATTTAAATTTAATGCCTTATCGATAAATTTAGAAAATCTGTTTAAAAAATTAGATAGACTGTAGTAAGCTTTGTTACTAGTAGCTTAGTTATATGTAGATTCTTCATAGTACAAAACGAATTCCAGCAATTTCTACCAAAACCCATTCACAGATCCCAATCATATTTTTCATGTGCTGTGTTATATGTAGATTCTTCATAGTACAAAACGAATTCCAGCAATTTCTACCAAAACTCATAGAAACCCATTCACAAATCCCAATCATATTATTTTTCATATACTATTATACTATATTTTTTATAAAACTCCAACGCCTTAATCTTTCTTGACCAGATGATGAGCAACATCTCCCTCCGTTTGGGTTCCAATTACGATATGCAGAAAGAGATCATTCTCCGCATCTATCAGATGTGCCGGTACAACAAGGCTTGGGACGTCGTGAAGATATCACCTTGGTGCTCGGTGAGTATAAGCAACTACATGCTTTAAATTGTATAAAACAGTTTATTGTTTGTTTATTTAAAACAGCAACTTTTAGGACACAAGTTTACAAAAGGAACGAAGATAGCTACAAAAGTACCCGTGGCGCAGCTATCAACGAATAATTTCTCTCTCCTTCCCCTTAGTATTCCATCCAAAGGTTGTCTGTAAAAGATCGCCCTTAGCGATAAGACCGCCCATTGTGTCACCCTTTGTAAAATATTTATATTTATGTTCTGTAATCTATATGGTGAACATAATAACGAGTATTCTATTCTATTCTAATTATGTTACATTTGTTCACTGACTAGTATAAAATAATTAGGGAGAGAAACAAAATACATAAGTTAAAACAAAAAATATAAAGTACTATGTGTGTGTGTGAGAGAGAGAGAGAGGTGAAAAGGCGTGTTTGTGTATAAGTTAAGTAATAACAGCCGCACGTGTCAATCGATTAGGTTAAGCAATGCTTGCTACTGTTAGCAATGCTACTGTTACTGTGACCATCTTTATATACCAAGACTCCTCCGTGCGTGGAAAGCTCGCTAAGCCTTTGATCCCGGCTGCCTTTGGTGGATCTTTGACAATCGTTACGGGTTAGAAGCCCGAAAGCTTAAAAACCAGCATACCATGGAATTGGGACTAAGTCAGACAGGCAGTTGCATCATGTAGAATACAGGAATTCTGGAAGCCTATCCAAACTCCTATTATGGGAACCGGAACGGATTAAGCAGCTGATGAGTTTTTTTCTAGCTTAAAACCATAGAATGAAGAGGGACAGAGTAGGTTGTCTTCATACAAACGCACCGCGCGTGGCTTGTATGTGTGCGCCTTAGTATCTATGCGTCGCCGCACGCACACCTAAACACAACATTAGAGTGCTATCAGTGCGCTACTCGCGGCTAGCACTGGACGAGGCTCGCGCGGCACGTGTTCTTGTTAAAAAAATGCATGGATCGTCACGAGGATTGCGAACAACTTAAATCGTATTTAAATGCTAATCAGCAAGTTTGCAATTTAAGTGCAGAATAGGTATCTTCACTACAAAAATTATTCTAGAAACCAAATTTTATTAGTGGTTCCACCTGACGACTTTGTAGAAAATATTATTAAATGGATGGAGCAGATGTTCCAAAAAGCATTTAAAAATGATCCAACTTCAAAGTTGGTATGTCTATTTATAAACAAACTAGCTGACCCGGCGAACTTCGTTCCGCCTTAAAGGCAATATCACATGACTACTTTTTAAATTAGGATAATTTTAAATAAATAAATATTATTATTCAATGATTCTTTATTTGGGAGCACAATCCTGGCGGTTCTCCGGAAATCTTTAATGTGCTACAATACTCGGAAACACCATCCATTGGCCCAATGCAAACGTCATTGCGCTATATTATATGCGTATAGAAACGCTGCCCGATTCAAATCAGTATTTGATGAATTTCTTCTTGTGCTTCTTTCATCATCAAATGACCTCTCCCGCTCTGGGCGGAACGGAAGGGCGTGTCAGACTTTTACCTGGACTAAAACCCACCCGTGTTAATTCACTTGCCTGTGCAACGGCCAGTGCCATGGTTTCTTTTTTAACCAACCCGCAACCCTGTGGACCAGTCCTCGTGGACCCCGTCAAGGTGTGCTGACATCTCTTTGAGGCGCGTGTGAAACACAACGCGCCGTCAACTCGGGCCTGGTTCTTACCAGGAGGCGAGCTGCCTATCGCTCGCCGCCCGCAAGCCCGCGCCTACGGTGGTCGGGAGTCCGATGTTGCCACCCGACCAGGGCGCTTCCTGCGGCGGTTTGAGGCGTGAGAGTAGTGGGATTTCCGCTCCCTCACGCGCTACGCCTCCTCCTTTGCCAGCATCACTGCTTCACAGAAGGAGTTGAAAGCTTGCCATCATGCACTCTTGCTCCGGACTATGGCCCGGACCAGGGTAGGACGCGAGAGATCGCCGCCGATCGCCGCCACGAGGACACGGCTGTGCTCTTCTTCTGTGCGTTTCTTTCTTTCTTTCTTTCGTATTTTCTTTCTTTCTCTGTGCTGGATTGCGACAATCACACTTTCCATGTCGCCATGAGATCCCGCCGGAGCTCTGTCCGCTGTACTGCGATTTTATGCATTAGATATGGACACAATTTAATGGATGTTATAATACATATAAACGTTTCTTTTTAATTACTCTATCTATTAAAAGATACCTCATCAAAATCTGTTTCGTAGTTTTAAAGATTTAATCATACAAAGTGACATAGGGAAAGAGAAAGTTACTTTGTTTTATAGTATGTAGTGAAGTGGTAAATAGCACAGCAATACAATATTAGAAATTTTGAAGTTGAAGTTTGCTTTGGGGCTTTTATTAAAAAAATTAAACCGGCAGAGAGTATTTATATTCCTTGCTTTAAATGAATGCATCAACATTCAACCGGTAAGATTTTTTTTAATATGCTGAGTAGTGCAGTAGTGTGTTTGTACCATTTTTAACAAATGAACCGCTAACTTATATTTTGACTAAGTTGTTTTGTTATTCCATGTCACGTCACACGGGAACGACGGGAACAACGGGAACGGGATAAAAAGTCTCCTATGTGATAATTATGTCCTTCTCCCAGTTCTTATCTACCTCCCGACCAATTTTGAGCCATACTGGTTAAGCGGTTCTTGAGTTATAAATAAAGTAACTAACACGACTTTCATTTATATACATAGACTTCATTCAAATCGGACCAGCCCTTTAGGAGGAATTCAGTGACGTACACAGGTACAGCAGATTTAGGAATATACCCATGGAAAGCATTGTCATCTACATTTGTAACAAAGATATCATACCTCTCTCTACCTCTCTAGAGCTCTTGTTTCAGTCTCTTAAAGTTAAATAAAAAATCTTAAATATTTATTTATTTCTATTTATTTTTTTATTTTTTCGCCTTTTAGTTCTTATGTACAATTTTCTTTTTAAGTAACTACAAAAATTAAAAAGAAAATTACAAACTTGTATAAAACAAAAAAAAAAACTTGTGATTGCCCGGGTTTGAACCGAGGAACACCAGCCATCGCGAGTAGTCCATACCACTATCGCCTACGCCACAGCCGCTATGTCAAGCCGCGCGAAATTAGCGCCCATATTATGCGTGAAATATTGCGAAAGTGAAAACTCGAAAATATGCGCTTCCCCAGACATAAAACTGAGCTAGATCAATTTCTCGTCCCCGAAAATCCCCACATATTAAATTTCAGCGAAATCGTTAGGGCCGTTTCCGAGATCACATGCTTCTTCAAGCGATCAGCGCCATCTGCCGGGCTGATTTGTAAATCTAAACCATCCAGGTCGCCACTCAAACGCATACAGAAAAATTCATTAAAATCGGTCAAGCCGTTTAGGAGGAGTTCAATGACATACACACGTACAGCAGAATTATATATATAAAGATAAAAGATTTATATTTTTCAATTTACCTACATTTCTAAAAGTTATTTACAAGGATACGGATATATTAGACATTAAAGTTTAATAACAAGGCGTTACGTAATAGTCGAATTTGTAATTTTGTATTAAATGTGTGATTCAATAGATAGAGAGACCGGACGGCATGTCCTTATTTCCTTGGAAGATGGGTAGGCCTTTAGTGTGGGACGCAACTTGCGTCGATACTCTTGCGCCATCCCATCTTCCTGGTTCGACGTGCTGTGCTGGCGTTGCTGCTGCGGCTGCAGAAAACCTCAAACGGCGAAAATATAACAACCTTATCGGAAATTATATTTTCGAGCCGTTTGGGGTTGAAACCCTTGGGCCGTGGGGTCCGAGTGCTCATTGCCTTTTTAAAGAACTGTCCAAACGGCTTGTTGACAGTTCTCGTGACCCAAGGGCTGGCTTTTACCTTGGCCAGCGGCTAAGTATTGCCATTCAACGCGGCAATGCTGCCAGTCTCTTGGGTACATTACCAGTTGACAGCGATGACGAGGAATTTTTTGATGCTGTATTGTAATTTAATAATAGTTTTATTTAGGGTAATAGCTTTATTTAGTAATTTGTATTTATTTACTTTTATAAGTTTGTATATATATGTCTCCTACTTTTAAGTTTTTCTTGTACCTTAAATTAAATTCGGTATGTAAATAGAAAGTGATCAAGTTTAGTATGGACTCAAAAAAAAAAAAAAATAGATATTATGTTTGTATTATATTTGTATTAATTAAAAATAAAAATAAATATGGTTCTTTATGTGTACAAAACTAAAAATTACTAAAAAAAAAACTGACTAGTATATGTAAACTAAATACTAAGCAAATAATTTAAACATGAGCTCTTAGTCTATAAATATTTGTTAGCGGTTTGGGCGACAACCGTAACCGACGAAGCGCGGACAGTCGTCAACCCTAAGATAGTAGGCAATTAAATCGCGGATTGGGTCGGAGATAACCTACTTCCCCTCTTTATTCTATGTTAAAACTGTCCTGAAATTTTACCTAGTGTATCTGACTTTGTACCACATAAGAATACACAACAGCGATTGCCCATGGATGTAAATACGGAGAACTATTCCTGTTGAGTTCCCCAAGTTTATCTTGGTTCAACCACGAACAGCAGCTCCAGTTCTTTTTGTGGATGGTTAATCATCAAATGACCTCTCCTGCTCAAGGCGGAGCGGAACGGCATGTCAGACTTTTACTGACCAAAAACCTACCCAACATGGGTAGGTTTTTGGTCAGTACGCCAAACTCCTTCACTTGCCACTTCGCTTGGCCATGGTTTCTTTTTTAACCAACCCATAATCTCCTTGGGTGTCAACAGCCCCTTCAGCGAACTTTGCTTCGCAGTGATTCATAGACACAGGTCGCATCAAATGCGCAAAACTTTTTCTTGCCCACCTATTATTTACATATATTGAATCTGGCCCAGCCTGAAAATTTTAAACATGGCTAACTGTAACTTTTTTTTAAAGGAAATGCATTTTGTGACACCTGGTTCTATTTGTTCAGAATTCATGTAGCGTTCAAAATCAAAAGTCATTTATTCAAATTAGGCTGAGAATCAGCACTTTTTGAACGTCAATATTACATAAGACAGTCCCCCAAAACGCCCACCCATCGACACTTCCTAGTGCTTTCGCTGGGAAGAAGAAGTGGCGGAAGAAACTCCCCAGCAGCACAGCTGTATGTTCATTTAATCAAACACATGAATTTATAATATACTATGTAATTACAGTAATGAACCTTAGATGACACGAAATAATTACTCAAACAACTTTCTTCCCAGGCCTTCACTCGCGAGGATTTGAAACGCCTGGAGTACGCTGAAGACTTGTCCGCGTACTACAAGTACGGCTACGGATCTGCACTCAACAAGGACATTGGCTGCAACCTCGTCAAGGATTTGATGACCTTCTTAGAAAAATTTGTTGGGAAAGGTAAGTCTATACTAATTTTAAACTGTGATCTATAGCAGTGGTTCCCAATCAGGTTTTTCTACGTCCCACTTCAAGAAAGAGTTCAATAGAAGGAATACGCAAGTTGTTCAGTTATTGCAGGAATGTTAAATAATAAATTAAATCAGGTGTATTTTATACCTACCTTTTATCATCAAATGAAACATATGTTCTCTGTTATTAAATTCTCACATTTATCACATTAATGAACACATGTTTTATTATTGTGACAAATGTGCACGTTTCATCATCATCATCATCAACCTTTTTTATCGTCCCACTGCTGGGCACAGGCCTCCTCTCATACAGAGGACGTTTGTCTTTACATAATCCTAATAAATCTGATGTTTGTTCTAAAAAATCTATTTCGGTTTTGCGTGTACCCCTTAATGCAGTGTACCACTAATTGAGAAACTCTGATCCATTGTACCTAATAATAAAGCTAAAGAGTTTGTTTATTTAATTACTCTCTCTGGAACTCTCTCAGCATCTATTCGACGGCTTTGTATAAATATATTGATAGCCCTTGAGGAAGGGAAAAATACAGACTACTAAACTACGGCGCCACAGTGGACTTACTAATTAAACTGTCAGTTATCCACAAAACAACCCATCCATTCAATTAACTAGGAAATACATTGATTAATCCTAAACAACATCCTACATCCTTATTAACTTCAACTATATGACCGCATACAAAGTAATTGTTGACATAAGAAAATTAAAATAATAATATAAACTTGACCTTACCTTGACCGTATTATTAAAACTTATTATTGACTTGGCCATTGGAGCTGATACCCTGTTCACAAACAAACTAAGTTTATGTTCAGTGTAGCTTTTTTATATACATATTTAGTTTACTACTTCCGGCATTGTCAGACCCGTATAATATCCCAAAAATAATGGGTCTAACATCGGCTGCCTGCAGAAGTTACCACCCACCAGCCAAAGTCTTGCCGCCAAGCGATTCGTCGTGTTCTGTCATAATGTCTGGTGAAGCCGTGCGGAGGACGGTTCTGAGCAGTTGTGTTGCGATGTGTGCCGGATGCACCAAATGTTGTTGTGTCGGGAGTTAGGTCGTCCAAATTAATCTCCCTCTGGCGCGGCATCACCTCGCTCAAATGCCGTCTTCCTTCCTATTCACTCAGTTTTTTTGAGTTAATAGGCTCTTAATAAATTTGCGCGCTTTACCATCAATGATTGCATCACATCTTACCATTAGGCGTGATTGCAGTCAAGCACTAGTATATAATTATTAAAAAAAAAACGAAAAAAGCCAAAGACATTAAAATTTGAAAAAAGCAAACTTAAACGCGTGACTAATGTCAATGTACGTCAAATTTCATAAACATAAACATGTCGTGTTTATGTTTATGATCAAGGAGTTTTGCCTAAATAACTGATTATCACGGTTGTGGTATTGAGGATAATGTTTGGGCTTTAAAAGAGACTATGACCTCTGAGTTTGTTTAGACATTAGTTAGGCTAGTTACATGCCAACGATGCCTCACTGCGATACCTCGCAGGCGTGGTTTAGCTCTTTTCCTCAATGTCACCTCTATGTAGATAAAGACATTTAGGTATTCATCGGATATTGTAGGTACAAAGATGACTGCTTCATAAGGATCAGTTCGAAACATACATCCATCCAGCTAACAGCGGCATTCGAATTCGCATGTGAACCTAATATAGATGTGGGTATAAAAAAAGCATATCTGTGGGTGTATGTAATATGCTCATAAGGATCAGTCAGCCAGGAAAAGTGCCAAATAGTCGTTTTTTTTTAAGCTAGTGCTTGACTGCAATACCGCCTGATGGTGGTAATCAGTGATGCAATCATTGATGCTGAAGCACGCTTGTTTATTAAGATCCTATTCACTCTAGTCTTGAAGACACTTAAATTGTCGTCAGACGGAACACCGCCGATGCAAACAGTTCCAGTCCCTCGAAATATGCGGTATTAAAGACGAGGCGAAACGCTTCGTCCGGGTCGTAGTGGTGTCAACAACGTAAGGGTGGATAGTCGTCGTATGACGGGTCGTCCGATAATGGTACGGAGATGGAGGAATTAAATCATGCAATTCCCTTGCACACTCTCCAAAATGCATCCTATAGAACAGCGACAGGCTGTCTACTCTTCGCCTATGCTCCCAGGCATTGGAGACCGTTTTAAACTAAATCTGGTCACCAATTAGCCTCGCACGCCTCTCCACGGAATCCAAAGTTACTAGGTGGCATTTTGTAGCACCAACCCAAATGTGGCTGCAGTGCTCCACGCACGAACGGACCTGTGCTTTGTATAACATTAGAAGCTGTCTTGGTGTAAAGTACCGCCGGACCTTTGCGATAACGTCAAGTTTCCTGGCAGCCACATTGGCTTTGGACTTGATGAACCTCCTAAAGTTTAGGTTCGAGGAAATCTCAATTCCCATAAGCTGAAGGCGGTCGGTGCACTCCAAGATACATTCCGAAAAGTACGGGCCAAGGGGAACTGGCTTCTTTTGGCGGTGAATAGACACCCTTGTGTTTTAGCGGCATTGAATGCTACAAGTTTGAGTTTGCCCCATTCGGAGACTGCATGTAGTGCAACATTCTGTGAGTACTGGCAGGCAAAAACCAGTCATGACACTGCACGTCGTGAACTTCTTTCATACTTTTGTTTCCTTCACAAATGTCATATGTACATGTAAAATATATTAAAGGCGATTTACGATCACACGCGTGTATTTCTAAAAAGAAAAACCCTCACAAATTGGTAGCAGAGCGTGGTTCTATTTCGCAAGTATGTACCTATAAAAAATGGCACCAAGTACTAATTCTCTTTACATAGAACCTTTGACCAAGTCTAACTATGATACGTGGAGTCTGAAAGCACAAGCGGTCTTAATCAAAAATGACTATTGGGATATCGTAAGCGGCGACAAAACATTACCACCAGCAACAAATGCGGCGGCGAGATCGGCGTTCAACAAAGAGGATTTAAAGGCAAGAGCTGAAATCATTCTTTTATTGTCACCGTCTGAATTAAAACAAATTAAAGTCTGCACGACATCTAAAGCTGTATGGGACAAGTTAAAGGCTACTTATCAAAGCACTGGGCCTGCGAGAAAAGCTACCTTATTAAAACAGTTGGTTTTCTACATCTACTTCATACCTCGTTTTCTCTTCAGGTGTGGCATTTGGCATAAGTATTGGTCTCGGTTTTGTACCTTCCAATAAATCTTTTGCCCCAGGTATACCTTTAAGCACCATGAAAATTTTAAACTTCCACGTGTTAAACTTTTTGGCATCTAGATCTCCAATTCGCACCTTCGAAACCTCTGCAATTGACTTGTCCATCTTCACTGCAGGCCTACCGAACCTTTGCTAACGGTTCTTACGAATTTTCGGAGTATGTTAGACTTGCCCTTATTATTTTTCTTCGAAAAATAAATTTGCCAATAAGAAACACCCGCAATTCAATTCGTAAATTTATTCTCTGCTACCATTTTAACGAATAAATAAGAACTGCTTGTGAAAATTAATACGAGTTATTATTTATAAGCAGAAATCAAAAAACACAAATTAGAAGTATATAAAGTAACAAAGTGACAGGCTAACATAGCAACCACAATGAGATATAATCATAGAGGCCAGCATCTAGTAAAACCTTAAAGAAGGTGCGTAGCCATACTTCTTAACAGTTCTGAAGGTACCTTTATATCCATATCTGCGAGTTTGTCCACGATGTCCATGAAATCATTTATATGGTCTCGTACATCTTCACCAGTGGTCATTCGTTTTAAAACCAACTGTTTTAATAAGGTAGCTTTTCTCGCAGGCCCAGTGCTTTGATAAGTAGCCTTTAACTTGTCCCATACAGCTTTAGATGTCGTGCAGACTTTAATTTGTTTTAATTCAGACGGTGACAATAAAAGTCTGTCTATCTATCGAATGTCTGAAAAAGAAAACAAAAATAGAGACAAGAAAAATAAAACGGTTCAATCAATAGAAATTGAAATACCGGAGAATAAAAGGGGAAATACGTCACAAAACTTCAACGATCAAGAAGATGATGTTTCTGCAGTAGAAGAAATAGAGTCTTACGATGACGCATCAGACGTTTTAGAAATGCCAGTAAATGGGAGGCCACAAAGAGAGAGGCATCCGCCCGCGTGGACCAAAGATTTTATAATGCACCAAACTGAAGAAAGTCAACTATTGACAGAGATGTCTTTTATGTCCGATGAGAATGAAAATGAAGAATACTGGCATGATGCTATAAAAGCCGAAATAAGAGCACATGTTAAGAATGGAACCTGGAAAATAGAAAAGAAGAAGAAAGACATGAAAGAAGTAGATTATAAAATAGTTCTAAGAAATAAAATAGGCTCTGACAACAGAATCACAAAGAAAGCCAGACTTGTAGCACGGGGTTTCACTCAACGACCAGGCGTTGACTACAACGAAACATATGCTCCTGTAGCTAAACTGAGTACGATAAGATCTGTTGTCGGAATAGCATTAGAAGAAGGCTTGAAATTAAATCAAATGGATGTCACAACGGCGTACCTTAATGGTGAACTAGATGAAAATATAGTGATGAAGTATCCTGAATGTTTAGAAGAATATTTGACTGAAATCATGGTCGAAGAAAGTAAACAAGAAAATTCTACTTTATATAACAAAGCAATGAGAATGTTAAAGGATATAAAAAACAATCCTAAAGAGAAAGTTTGTCATCTCATAAAAGCTTTATATGGACTCAAACAGGCAGGGAGGCAATGGTTCAAGAAACTCGACACAAAATTAAAGAACATCGGTTTCAAAGCATCAGAAGCTGACCCATGTCTATACTTACTAGAGAAAAGAGGAGTTAAAGTAATAATAGTTATCTATGTCGACGATCTGTTAATTGCCTATTCGTGTCCTAGAAAACTTAAAGAAATACAAGACTTGTTGAATACAAAATTCGAGTTAAAAGACTTAGGTAAGCCTAAACGGATAATTGGGATAGACGTTACCTATAAAGGAGATGAAATCAAATTGAACCAGGAGAAGTTCATAGAAGATACTCTTAAAAAATTCAAAATGGAAGATTGTAAGGCCACGTCTACACCTATAGAACCAGGTCTTAAACTAGAAAAAGGAGGAAGATATGAAAGGAATGATCTACCCTACAAAAACTTGATTGGCACACTCATGTATCTGGCAGTGGCAACTCGACCAGATATAATGTTTGCCATTAGCTATCTCTCCCAATTCAACGATTGTTATGGAGAAGAGCATTTCAAATGTGCAAAAAGAGTGCTGCGATACCTAAAAGGTACAAAAAGCGTCGGTCTTATATTTAAAAAAACTCGCCGAGAGTTACACGGCATGGCCGACGCAGATTGGGGCGCATGCAAACTCGACCGTAAATCTTTTTCTGGCTACTGTTTTAAATATGCAGGGACGGCTATAAGCTGGATGTCGAAGAAGCAGAAGACTGTAGCGCTATCGACTGCCGAAGCGGAATACGTCGCCTTGACTGAAGCTGCAAAAGAGGCCATTCACTTAAGAACTTTATTTAAAGATCTTGGGACCAATTATGACAGCATAGTCATATTAAACGACAACCAAGCTGCCCTCAAGCTAAGTCAGAACACAATGGTCACTTCCAAGTCCAAACACATGGACTTAAAAATGCACTTTATAAGAGATTGCATAATGGAAGGATCGATACAGGTCAGGTATCTGCGAACCGAGGATATGGAGGCAGATATCCTAACCAAAGCCCTAGCCGGACCGCGGCTGTTAAAATTGCGGAGCGACTTAGGAGTTTCCTGAGTCCTGATCACCACGATAGTGCCGTGAAGAGGAGTGTGAGTACTGGCAGGCAAAAACCAGTCATGACACTGCACGTCGTGAACTTCTTTCATACTTTTGTTTCCTTCACAAATGTCATATGTACATGTAAAATATTGTAAAATATATTAAAGGCGATTTACGATCACACGCGTGTATTTCTAAAAAGAAAAACCCTCACACATTCGTATGCTCTACCATAGCCTCTCTTTCGGACCGGATTGATCCTTACGAGTCCGTGCACCCGGCAGGTATATCTCCTCAACTCTGTTCAACATTGCTTCATTTCAAGTCATATGAGTCATTCCGTCAATAAATGATTTGTCATTTATCTACATTCTACATTATAGGTACATGAAGACTGTGAGTCAGTATGTTATTGTAATATTGTGTAAGAAGAGCATTCGTTGTGCTTGCATTTTATACGAGGCGTGACAGAAACAAAGTTTTTTTACCTATGATTTGTTCCTCCTACCTACTAGATGACGTAGTTATTTTTATAAAAATAACTAGCAACCCATCCCGGCTTTGCACGGGTGCAATCATCATCATCTCTGCGTTAATCCCAGTCGCATCTGAAGCTTTTTCAGCTTTGATGTCTGGGGTCCGCTTTACCAGTCGTAACTGCTGATTTTGGCTAAACTTCGATATTTACCATGAAGCGACTGCCGTCTGATCTCCACAACACGAAGGCGATATCGAAGCAGTGCAGTTAGACCAATTGTTGGACTTTTGAGGGTTTCAACAACCCGTAACGACTGCCATTAGATGTTCGTATGGCAATTTGGACCGACGACCAGACCAGTGCAAATATTCATATTCATCCATACAAATATTTGCACTGCGCGGGGATCGAACAACCCGCGTCTCCTTGCGCAGGGACCGCGTTCGCTACCGCTACGCCACGGAGGCTTCGCACGGGTACACAGCCAATGCTAAATACACTATAGGAAAACTGTGAATGTTGTATAAAAAACATAGCGGTCCGCTGCTTCCGCCCTGCCCCGACCAGTCTATCGGATCTTCGAAAATATTCATTGAAATCGTAGACTGTAAAGAGCGATATAGATCTATATTAAATCAACAATGTACCTACATATTTAAGGTATTAAATTGGATAAGGATTAATGCTGTATTTGATAAAATGGCTTCGAAAATTAGCCGGTAGTCTTTGTCATAAAAAGTAAATGACAAAAAAGGTTATCGTGGGATATTCATAAGAAATAGACATATACCTACCATCCTTCTTACCACCCGACCTTTTCAATGCGCGCTTTATTTAGTACATTATTTTGATAAATCTCGTAGGATTCAGCCTGCGTTTCACTGCAAACGCGGAAAAAATTTAATTATTTACGACATCCTCAAAAATAATAGCATTTCTCCACAACTTAATGGATTTTATTATACACATAAACCTTCCTCTTTAATCACTCTATCTTTTAAAAAAAACCGCATCAAAATCCGTTGTGGACTTTTAAAGATTTAATCATACAAAGGGACATAGGGAAGGAGAAAGTGACTTTGGTTTTATAATATGTTGTGATTAGGCGGATTTCACGCCACAACGCTCCATGCGATGGGACGCGGATAAGGGTGCGAAAGGTGAAACCGCGTTTTTATTGAACTTTTAGTTCTATACGAAGAAAATAACACGCGCGTTCTCGCCCCGATGCGTGAAGCGTTGTAGCGTGTGATCCGCTTTGATTTACAAAAAAAGCTTTCTTGCTCCAGTTACCAACGATGGGTTCAAAATTACAGTAAGGGAAATGCGGGTAGATCTAAATATATTAAAATACCCGCGTTATACAAGAATACTGATGTAACCCACTAAGTTTAGAGTTGTCGCAATCACCGTCAATTAACCTTCATCCAAACATCCTTCTTAAGAAAACTGCTGTTTAGTTAAATTATCTGAGTATGAAATCTTTGGGTAGTGCGGGGTCATCATGATCATTATTATCATTTCAGCCGAAAGACGTCCACTGCTGGACATAGGCCTCCCCCAAGGATCTCCACGACGACCGGTCCTGCGCCTCCCGCATCCAGCGGTTTCCCGCGACCAGGTCGTCGGTCCACCTTATCGGGGGCCTACCCACGCTGCGTTTTCCGTTGCGTGGCCGCACCGACTCGCACTCGAGAACCCGTCAGCCTCATCGGGCATCAGTCCTACGGACAATTTGCCCAGCCCACTGCCTGTTTAGTGTTGCAATTTTTCCGGCTATGTCAGTTACTCTAGTTCTTCTGCTGATCTCCTCATTCCTGATTCGATCACGCAGCGAAACCCCAAGCATAGCCCTCTCCGTTGCCTTTTGAGTAGCCTTGAGCCTCCTTGTTAGCGACCACGTCTCAATTCCAGAAGTCATCACTGGGTACAGTCAAGTAAACTGGTATTCTATGAGTATGTTCACCCGAATACGTGTCGATCCCGGAGTAAAAAGGATTCTATGGGTTCTGATGTATAAGCCATAATTACATTGTAAAGTTTCTTCAAAACCCGTTCAGTTGTTTTTGTGTGAGAGTAAATACCTAAGAAACATCTATCCATCTTCGCAAACTTTGACGTTAATAATATTAGCAAGATACATAAATGGGACTTTACAAAAGTCAAGTTCTTCCAAAGCCCGGAGCGAAGAGTAGCCAGCCTGTCGGTGTTCTACAGGATGAATTTTGGAGAGTGTGCGAGGGAATTGCATGACTTAATTCCCCCATCTCCGTTTTACCCTTATGTTGTTGACACCACTACGCTCTGGACGAAGCGTTTCGCCTCTTCTTTTATACCGCGTACATCTAGGGTTTATAACAATTTGCCAGTGGCGGTGTTTCCATCTGACTACCATTTAAGTGTCTTCAAAGCTAGGATGAATAAGCTCTCAAAAAACTAGCGCACTTTACCATCAACGATTGCATCACTGCTTACCATCAGGCGGAATTGCGGACAAGCACTAGTTTCTTATTTATAAAAAAAAATGTTGCTAAATTTGAGTTTGATTCTTTTCCAGATACGCAACCCCAACAGCCCCGCGCCATGATCCACTTCACGGAAGCTGCCATGATCCTTATGACTCTCACTGCCATGGGAGCTCACCAGGACTCCGCCCCCCTCACTGGAGACAATTACCACTCCGCTATAATGCAGTCTCGCAAGTGGACAACTTCCACTATGACGCCATTCAATGCTAACCTCGCTGCTGTGTTGTATAAGTAAGTGCAAACATTAATAATATTACCATTTTTCTAGTAACTGTCACTCCTTAAAATAACTCTGTGAGAAGTAATCTCAGATAGCTAATAGGATTTTAAGCAGTAACTACTAATGTAGCTTATTTGGACATTCATTCTTCTACTTCTTCTTCTCAGCCTTTAGAGGTCCACAGCTGGACAAAGGCCTCCCCCAAGGTTTTCATTTCATTGGAGGGCATTGCCATAATCCCCACGCTTAGCAGGTGGATTAGAGAACACAGTAATTTGTTATTCCACAGGAGAAGCGCTGCTGCCCGCTTCCTTGCTGAGAGTTCCCTTAGGCGCCTCTTACGACACCCACGAGAGGATATGGGATGGTACTATTGTATGCCGGGTGCCACACGGGTCAATGGTTTTCCGTCGTCGTGTTCCGGCATGATGTCTGGTGAAGCCGTACGGAGGACGGGTCTGAACAGTTGTGTTGCGATGTGTGCCGGGTACGATGTGCCAAATGATGTTGTGGCGGGAGTTTAGCCGTGGAGGGTCTCCAGATCCATCTCCCTCTGGGTTAAACATTGCATCACCTCGCTCAAATGCCGTCTTCCTTTCTATTCACTCAGTTTTTTGAGTGAATGGGCTAAATAAACTAGCGCGCTTTACTATGAACAATTGCATATCTGCTTACCACCAGGCGGGATTGCGACCAAGGACTAGTTTATAATTATTAAAGAAAAAAAAAGCACCATCCGCGACCAAAACTACCCGGACAGTCCACACTCATATCTTCTATTTATTTCAGATGCACCAAAAACGGTAACTTCCAAGTGAACGAAGAGTACCAAGTCCTGTTTCTTGAGAACGAACATCCGATGAACCTACCAGGTTGCAGGGTAGGACTCTGTGACTGGTCACTAGTCAAAAACCGCTTCGGAGATCTCGCGAAGAAGTGCGACCTGAACTTTTGTAATAACGCCAACCAATTAAATGATCTTACAGGCATAAGTTTCGCCGTGATCGCCTTTGTAGTCAATACTGTGCTGATCAGGATATAGGCAAATTAAGAATCTATCTGTGCATGGCGAGTGCTGATTGAAAATGCGAAAAATTGTCTATGCTTGGACGAGTCATCTCCTAAAGTTGTCTTCTCGTTTTAGAATCAGTGATAGGAAAATAATTTACGATTTTAACAGCTGTTTTGTGTAGATAGGCTACCATAGATGATATCAGACAGAGAATCAGCACTTTTTAAACGCCAAAATTACTTAACACAGTACCCGAAAGCCCGCCTAACACTAAAATTTAAAAAAATCCTAGTGCTTTAGCTGGGAAGAAGTTGCGCAAAAATATCTGCAGCACAGCTGTCTGCTTAGTTAGATGTTCAGTGAAGGAACTCATAGATACCTAAGCAAATTCATACTTTCATAAATATATTTTTCACTAACTAAAATCATGGATGAAAAATATATATTGATAAGAATCACATAAAATTAAGGAAAATTCATTTTCGTTGGTATTCGCACCGAAATCGTACAAATCAATTTTGTAATTTGTTTTTCATTTTTTTCTGTAAATAGACGTTATAAACTAAATACAAAGTGTAAAATGTTTATGGATCGTTATAATATTAAAAAGTCTATCTTCTTTTATGCATTGCATTGTAGCACTGTAAAATTATTGAGTATTTTTCATAGTTTAATGAATCTCGTGTTTATTAATCAAATTAACATTCTTAGGCCAGTATAATATTTCGTGATTTAATTAATATTTCCGTAAAGATCTTAAATCATAGGACCCTTAAGAGAATATTGTTATAATTAGGGTTGTAACGGAGCTTCGCCTCCGCTTCCGTTACTGTGGAAGTTCCGCATGAAATCGTATCTTCGCTTCCGCACAATTTTTGGGGGCATAAATAACGCGCAAGCTTTACTTGAAATTGGCACAAAGTCATAACTAGTGCCACAATACAAAAAAAAAACGCGCAAGCTGCGACGCTAGACAACCGTCCGGCCGCCCTTGAGCGTGAAATGGTCAAGAATTTGTTTCTCCTTAATTTTCATTACTAGAAGGTAATATTTTTTTACTAAGTGTACTACCATTAATGTACTTGTTTAAAATTTTTAAAAAAAGTTTTAATTAACCATAAATTTCAATTTTTTTTATATATACTTTCACCTCCGCCTCCGTTAACCTCCGCGTCCGCGGAGGTGAGACTCGTCGCCTCCGCAACCGCATCCGCCTCCGCTAACAAGGCCTCCGTTACAGCCCTAGTTATAATATATGAAGTTCCTTTCGCTTACTAGGCGCGTGAGAGGTAGGTACCTACTATAAAGGGCGATAAGGAACTTCGTAAAGTTCTTTTAAAACTAAGGCCATTTCGGCTCCAGGTGTACTTATTTTTCATAATAATAACTTTGTATTTTAATAATTATTTCTTCTATCGTTTTAAGTTTAAAACTTATGTATAAGCACAAACTTTTTACACAAGTTATTACCTACTAAGTAAAAGATTAATGTTGATGTTTGAGAATATAATATTGTTGTTGTAATTCGCACCAAATAGAACTATAAAATAGTTGAAATAAAATGTTTTAAGTAGATCTTCTGTTTTCATTTTGGTTACTTCATAGTTTATGAATTTCATATCTGTGTGAAATTCATAAACATTGTTAATTTGGACGACATTCTAAAATCAGCTGAAACTCCCCAATGATTGCACACAGATATACAGGATAAAATTTTATCCAGTGCGCAAACTTTGTCAACTTATAGCTAAATAAGTTTTATAGATAAAAATATTATTACTTTGGTATGTTTTAGTACAAAACAAATAGTTATTGATAACGGAAGATGTTTATTATGAAATCGATGTTATGGTCACCGCACGCGGTCCCATTCATGGTCGGCGGAATGGGGACGGCGGGAACATCACAGGACCCCCGCGCGCCCGCGCCGTCCGCATGTTCACTACGCGGCCATATGCTGATACTACGATATTGATATGAATAATTGGTGTCTCTCATTTGATGATTTTAGGGCGGACAAAAACATGATTTTTTATTTTAAACTAATAATGCAGATTTATTCTGTTATTGATTCTGAGCCACCATTTGTTTTTGCGTACTCGAAAAAAAGTTTCCCTGTATAGGTAGGTACACAGTGTACAGACGCCAGAACATCAGGCTACTAAAATCGGTCAATTTCAATATTAGAATTTCAACTTTATTGCTAAAGCATTAAGGCTCAGGGTTGATTAGGAATATTTGACAGTTTCGGATAACTTGACCTGCTGTAGTGACACGCTTGTAAGCATGTTTCGACAGAACTAGTACCATGGGCGTGACCGGATAGACAAATAAATAAATATGGGTGGGTTCTAGTGGCCAAGATGGCTGCCAGTGCCAGGTCCGGCGGTAGGTACTTCACACCGGACAGCTTCTAATAATCATCATCATCACAGCGTTAATCCCAGTCGCATCCGAAGCTTTTTCAGCTTTGGAGTCTGGAGTCCGCTTTACCAGTCCAACTGCTGATATGGCTAAACTTCGACATTTTCCGTAAAGCGACTGCCGTCTGACCTCCACAACCCGAAGGCGACATCGAAGCATTGCAGTTAGACCAATTGTTGGACTTTTGAGGGCTCCAACAACCCGTAACGGCTGCCACTAGATGTTCGTATGGCAACCGGGACCAACGGCTTAACGTGCTTTCCGAGGCACAAACAGACCAGTTCAAATATTCATATTCATGCATACAAATACTTGCACTGTGCGGGGATTGAAACCCGCGCTACATTGCGCAGCGGCCGCATCCGCTACCGCTACGCCACGGAGGCTGTCCCCGGACAGCTTCTAATCCATACTAATATTATAAATGCGAAAGTAACTCTGTCTGTCTGTCTGTCTGTTACGCTTTCCCGCTTAAACCTCTCAACCGATTTTGATGAAATTTGGCACAGATAATCCTTAGACCCCGAGAAAGAACATAGGCTACCTTTTATTCCGGAAAAGTTTGATGTTCCCGAGGGAAATCTAAAAAGCGCGATATAACCGAACTCCATGCGGGCGAAGCCGCGGGCGGAAAGCTAGTATCATATAAAAAGCACAGGTACGGCCGTGTGTGGAGTACTGCAGCCACACTTGGACTGGTGCTGCAAAATGCCACCTGACAACTTTGGATTCAATGGAGAGGCGTGTGAAGAGGATAATTGACCAAAAAGTCAGGTCAGTCAGTAAAGTCAAATTTTTAGAGTGATTATTGTTTGTGATAAGTCCTCGTATAAACTTTGTTTAGTCATTAGGGGAGTTCATACGTGTTCTGCGTTCACGGCCCCAAATTACTCCGTGAGCACAGAGTTCACAGGCTTAGGTTCGCTAAAAATTGTGAATCATGGACCCAAGAAGATAATGGAACAGCGTTTTGTTCTCTGATGAAACCAGGATATCTCTGTTCGGTGAAGATCGACCGATCGCACCCACGGATCTTGCGATGTAGAAGCGTATGTGCAAGAGGTAGAATTCGTCGTTTGGATTGGCCAGTTCGAAGTCCCAACCTCAATCCCATTGAGCATGTCTGGGACTTTCTGAAACGGCGTGTGAGATCAGTACAACCGGCTCCGCAGACCATCAGAGAGCTGAAGAATGTGATTACTGCAGAGTGGGAACGTATTCCGCAAGCATCCGGGATATACTCGCTAGCATGGCCAGACGAATTCAAGCTGTTATTTTAGCTAGACGGGGTCACACTATACTAAACATTTATCTGCTTTTACTTTATTAAAGAAAAAGAAACAAAAAAACTTTATTAATTTTAACTTCATGCACTATGTAATTATGCACTACTAGCGAGGTTTAGATTATTTCCCATAAATAGTATCAAAATTTTATGAAAACGATTATTTTCTTATTAATTTACCAAATAGTGAGGATAGAACTACCTATAATTATCAGGTGCCCGTTTTTTTTTTTTTGCAAATGAGTTTATATTCAGGTTTCGTATATACAGAGTGGTGCTGACAATGCGACAATAAATGAAAACACGAACAATATTGGTCCATAGGAAAAATCCTAAACCATAGAAAATAACCTAGCATCAAAAATAAAAAAAAATGAAAATTTCAAACAAATTAAATCGCATAAAATTGCAATTGGAATACAACATCCTTTAAAAATATTCGTTCACTGACCTCCGATCGGCGACATCGCGATCCTGTATCGACTTGCTTTTTTCGCGCCATTATTATTAAAGTTTGGTACCGCAGGATGCGGCGGTCATTAACCTGTAAGCGCTTCCTTATCAACAGGTACAGAAAAAGTGAAAAATGAAAAAAAATTCCTGTGACTTTTTTTTTGGCATTTTTTTTTTTTTTTTGATATGGCATCTCGTTATTGACCTAGAGAGGTCGTCACTACTTAACCGGACTATCCTGTGGCTGCCTTAAATGAATTTAAAGCCTTCAGCCAGGGCTACTAAAAGCTAAGCGACTACACGCTAAGGGCACCCCCTGTGGGGTACGAACCTCGGCTTAGGGTGTCACTAGAAGAACAGCAAGGGACGGCTGGATCGAATTCTTATTTTTATTTCGGTTTGATGACCGCGGCGTTTCCTAGTACTAGCTCTGAGAAGAAACGTCCGAAACAAACTCAGAGGTCATAGTTGGGAATTTATATTTACTGGCTCAGCTGCGGCGCGGGCTGGCCGTCATCGGACAAGGGACGGGGGAGGGGACTACTACGTTGAACGCGTCGCGATGGACCTCGGCGGCGAGGTCGGTAGGTCGGTCTTTTCTTGTGTATTGTGCTGGTGGCCCTATTGGCCTCTTGGAGGAGGGTTATGGGGTCATCGGGGTCTGTGAGGGCATGCCGTGGACGGCGAAGCTTGGAGATGGTGGAGGGGGTATAGTTAGCAGCCAAAGAAGCGTTTGGAAAGACGTGTCATGAACTGCTGGATGGTGGGGATTTTGAGATCAAGGTGGAGGATCTCATTACGGACGAACCAAGGGGCGGTTGTGGCTTTACGGAGGAAACGATTTTGGACTACTTGCATCCTATGGATATGACGCGGCTTGGCATGTGCGAAGACAGGACAAGCGTATGTCATAATCGGGCGTATGCATGCTGTGTTGTAAGCGCATTTTGCACCTGAGCGACAGTTTGCTACGCGGGTTGAGGAGGGGGTGGAGTCGACCCAGAGCGAAGGCGGCGCGTGAGCGGACCGCCTTAATGTGCTCTGAGAAGTTGAGGTGGTTTTCCTGTGACTACATATTTATATGATTTTTTATGGGTAGACTGAGAATGTGTTGAGGTACCTACACGATGTTTAATTTATTTGCTACACACAAGACACTGCTAGTCAGCAGTCAGCACTCAGCTCTATAACTTTGCATATTCGTGCATGTACCTATGTAATCAGTTTTGATAAAGAAAGCAGGATGAATTTGCAGAAATCAAAAGATTCAGTACATTAAATAATAAACGGTTTTTATTTCGTTTACAAAAATTAACAACTTATCGATAAAATCACAAATTGCTCATACACAATTTTAAATTATGACAGCATACAATTATTTTTATATACAAATGCGATGTAAAATAATTTTTCACCTAGTTTTACCGATACTGTTGTACCGAATACGCGGCGAGGCACACTGCGCTCAGCGATTTTCAGTTTTCTGGCCAATTTCACCAATGATATTGAACTTCAACATTGTAATGCTAAAGTTCAATATAATAGGGAAGTTTCCTGGGTAAAAAAAATATACTATTTAGTCCGTCATTCAGATTATAGAAAAATATTGGATACGTATATTTTGTTTTATCAAATCAATAAAAATTTACAAATATAAAAGGCATCAAAGATCAGGAGTGGTGACGTCACTCCTCGCTAAAAAGTGCAGCGTGCAGTGACGTCACACGAGTTTTCAACGCACTGTGTAGTCTTAATTTTTTGTTTATATGAAAAAAGAAAAATACGTGACTAGTATTTTTTTGGAAATCTGACTGCCGGACTAATTAGTTTTTTTTAGTCAACTTGGTGAAATTCGCCGTAAAACTGAAAACTGTGAATTTCACCACTGAAACTGTAGTTTCAGTGGTGAAATTCGCTCTCGAACCACAAGTAAAAATAATACCACGTGAAAGTTGGTTGTGCGATCTTGATCTTGTCGCGGATTAATGTTTATAGACGCCGATTTTCTTGTTCACAAACTTAACTAATCTTAAGTTCAGAGCATCCATTTCTTTATATTACCATAAGAAAAGGGCAGAAGATAACATTTTAGTTAAGTCCTGTCAAATTAAGATATTCCATAGACATTTTAGACGCTAATGTGCATTTCATCAAATAGTTCCTTTGCCGTCATGTGGGCACGAATGCAAATTACTGTGAGAGAGAGATAGACGCAGAGTAAGTTATAACTTGCTTACGTTATGGAAAGACATGAATGTCAACATGACGGCAAAGGAACTATTTAATGAAACGCACTATATTATAAACATGGCATGGCATTTCGGGGAGTGTGCGAGGGAACTGCATGATTTAATTCCCCCATCTCCGTTCCACCAGCGCAAAAAAAAAACGACCCGTCGTACGGCTGGTTGCCACCCTTACGTTGTTAACACCACTACGATCCGGACGAAGCGTTTCGCCTCCTCCTTTATACCGCGTACATCGAGGGACTGGAACAATTTGCCAGCGGCGGTGTTTCCGTCGGACTACAATTTGAGTGTCTTCAAGGCTAGAGTGAATAGGCTCTTAATAAACTAGTGCGCTTTACCATCAACGATTGCGTCACTGCTTACCATCAAGCAGGATTGCGGTCAAGCGCTAGTTTATAATACGTAAAAAAAAAAAAATGGCGAACAAAACTGTATCAATTTACCTACGTCAAGCGCGGACTAATTTGACAGGTCATTTGGTCAATTTGGGGTAATTTGGTCAGGTTTGTCAAATTAGTCCAATTTTCAATTCAGCCATTCAGTTCATTTTTCTTAACGAAACATTTATAAAGAAAAAGATGCATTGAACTTAAATTTAGTTCTTGAACAAGGGTATCGGGGCCATAGTCTGTTTATAAAAGTAAGGTGCGTATTACAAAACGTCACTCAAGCATTGATCTCTGTTTAAGCATTACTTAAAACTAGTTTCAACTAGGGTTGTAACGGAGGCTTGTTAGCGGAGGCGGAGGCGGATGCGGAGGCGACGAGTCTCACCTCCGCGGATGCGGAGGTTAACGGAGGCGGAGGCGAAGGTGAAAGTACATATAGAAAAAAATTAAATTTATGGTTAATTAAAACAAAATGTTTATCTTAAATACGTACATTAATAGTAGTATACTTGGTAAAAAAAATATTACCTCCTTGTAATGAAAATTAAGGAGAAACAAATTGTGTTTGCCGCATTCCCGCCTCGCACTAGTTGATTCTTGACCATTTTGCGCTCAAACCCGGCCGGACGGTTGTCGAGCGTCGCAGCTTGCGCGTTATTTATTTTATAAATACGTAAATAAACCTCCGTTATAACTCCGCATAAAATTGTGCGGAGGCGGAGGCGGAAGCGAAGATACGATTTCTTGCGGAACTTCCGCAGTAACGGAGGCGGAGGCGAAGCTCCGTTACAACCCTAGTTTCAACCAATCAAATGGCTTGAAACGAGACTTAAGTAAAGCTTGAGTTTTTAGTGACGTTCTGTAATACGCACCTTAGTGTGGCAGTGTTTGTCATGATTAGTTATTATCTGTCAGTTAGTGTAATTACGCTAATACTCAAAGAGTACACAATATATTTATTGCTTCCATATGTGAAGTCTTCTTATCCTACTCTATCTTATTTGTTAAGCTTCTTTATACAATATGTAAAGAAAACCGCGTCCGTCCCATGTGGATAATAAAGGTTGGGTAATTACATCACCAAATAAAATATATCATTATAAGTAGTAACAATAGTAATGAATTAAAAAAAAAATCCGCGATTTAATTCAAACTTCCCCAAAACTTGGTAATTTTTAAAAAAGTGACAACACCATTTTCGACGTTATTATTATGAGCGATGCGACCGCGTGCCGCGTGCCCTGCCTTCGCTCGCGCATGTATTGCCTACCACACATGTATTGCCTCGTAGTGTAGTTACCTCGCTTTTTCGAAATAAGGGCCTGCGCAGACGTGGACTTTTCTCCGCGGCGGAGAAAAAGTACGCTCCACGAGTAAAAAGTCCACCGAGGATTTATCGCGAATTCAACGCACACGGTATGCGGTCATTTGTTGCCCAGAAATGTAGAGAAGTTGCTTCGCCGATTATTCGCGGACGCCTCCGTACTTTTGTCCGGTCCGCTCTCTGCATGGCCTCGGTTATTCGGGGGACTTTTCGTACGCGGTACTTTTAATCCCACGTTTGCGTTACTCGATACAGTTATAAGCGATCTATTTTAGCGGACAAGAATCCCTAGTCTGCGCAAGCTATACTATTTATTTTTAGGGGGGATTTTTTTTTTAAAGTTTAGCACGGCTTTGTATTAGTAGAATCAATTATCGATACCTAACAATACCTTCACGTATCAGACAGGGTTTTCTTTGCATATTGTATAAACCAACACTATTACGAGCTCCTTCTGTTTGTGTGAATAAAATAAAACCTATTTGAAGCAAGATGAAATAATGAGCTCGCTTTACTTGTTCTAGCATCAACATATCTCAGGTGAAATGATCGAGGCCGATTCATGGTGCTGGATATGCATCCCACTGAAAATAAACTTGCCGACACCCATGGTGAACGATAAGTAGTAAAAAGGCCAAAAAAAAATACTAGTTATGTTACATTCAGCCATTCATAGCCAAAAATCAGATATGAATACAATTTCTGGGATGCTTCATAGAAATTCTTGATGGAAAAACTCAATATCCCTTGCAGACCTGCCCCCTAATCGCTGAACACATTTTTATCAAATGATTGCAACTAGTTGGGATCGTTTAGACCGAACGGACCAACGAGCCGTCCAAGCGATCCCAATTAGGGCTCCGATTAGGGCGCTGGAATACTAGAACTTTCCTCTCTAGTATAATAAAAATAAAAGTAGGTGGGTACCTAGTAATATGTTTCACTTACTATTTTACCAGTCATATGTCTCCACACAACATGCACACGTCCCAACAGTAGTCTTGGAATCATTTGCTCCTTTGCCACGCAACTTCATTTCAACAAGGAACATAATTGTGTAAGAAAGAACATTAAATTAATTTGACTTAAACACGAAACAACAGTTCTGGGTAAGTAACAGAAATTCCCGAAAGGTCCATTGATAATTAAAAATCCATTTAAAGCAACTGCAACTGATAAACGTTCATGCGGCACTGATTCGCAGCACCATAACGTTTTATAGATTAACAGTGTAGGCTCACAGTTCAATTTGATAACCTAGCTAGGGCGGGAATCACTTCATGTCTTGCGCACTGCTTGAACTTATATGCATAGTCCTTTTCTCACTACCAGTGACGTTTATCTTCGTCTCTCTTTCTATCACCGTCTTCCGCGGTAACACTGTTAACACAGCGCCTTAGGACTCATCATTGTATCAGATGATACCGAGTCTCTGAGATTTCTTCCTTTGTCTCTTTCGAATATTTTCCAACAATCTCTGGCGAGCTTCACAGTATAAGTTCTGTCGCTGGACTACTTCGGGGTACTTCGTTACGAAGCCGACATCTGGTAGTCTGATTAGTTCCCATCCAGTCATACCATCATCCTTCTCTTAGCGGGAGCTGTATCCGCCTCGTCTTCAGGCGGCGCGGGTACCAATGCACGTATGTACTCCGGCGCAGGGAGTTTTAACGTCGGCCCGTCCGAAGAGGTGGCACTAAACAGTTTCAAACGCTCCAGCTGTGATAAAGATTAAAGAAATGTTATTGTATAGAAAGGTAGAAACAAATGGTGACAGAAACCCATATTAATATTAGGAAAAAATATGTCTTTGGTAATGCAATATTTTTGTATGAAGTCGCCGATTTTTATTAAAACGGCCAACATTTTTTTTTTTTTTTAATTATAAACTAGTGCTTGACTGCAATCCCGCCCGATGGCAAGCAGCGATGCAATCGTTGATGGCAAAGCGCACTAGTTTATTAAGCCTATTCACTTAAAAAACTTAGGAATAGGAAGGATGACGGCAGTTGAGCGAGGTGATGCAATGTTAAACCCAAGACCAACACGACCAAACGATGCTGCGCTAGAGGGAGACTCTCCACGACCAAACTCCCAACACAACAACATTTGGCGCATCGTACCCGCCACACATCACATCGCAACCAGACATCATGCCGGAACACGACGAATCGCTTGGCGGCAAGACTTTACTGGTGGGTGGTAACTTCTGGCGGCAGCCGATGTTATGGCCTACCACCGTTAAAAATTTTAATTGATCACACATATTGAAGCCTCGGACCATGCTTTTAACAGTCTTGATATATTACCTATTATGTTTTGTAGCTGCCTGTTTTTCTGATTTAATAATATAAAAGCATAAACCATCAGTTGCCTGGTTAGACAATGAGCCACTAGCACCCAAATTCGATCTACAATTACAACAATGTAGGACCACCTCACGGCCGCCGCAGTCAAGGAAAGACTTGGCAATGTATTCATCCCACCTTTATTTGAATTACAAACCACAATTCTCAATGTCATTTAAACTTAAAAACTAAATCATCATCATCATCATTTCAGCCGAAAGACGTCCACTGTTGGACATAGGCCTCCCCCAAGGATCTCCACAACGACCGGTCTTGCGCCTCCCGCATCCAGCGGTTTCCCGCGACCTTCACTAGGTCGTCGGTCCACCTTATCGGGGGCCTACCCACGCTGCGTCTTCCTACGTGCTGCGTGCGTGGTCGCCACTCGAGAACCCATCGGCTCCATCGGGCAACGGTCCTACGGGCAATGTACCTGGCCCACGGCCACTTTAGTGTTGCAATTCTTCAGGCTATGTCGGTTACTTTCATTCTTCTGCGTGTCTCCTCATTCCTGATTCGATTACGCAGTGAAACCCCAAGCATAGCCCTCTCCAATGCCCTTTGAGTGACCTTGAGCCTTCTTATAAGGTTCATTGATAGCGACCATGTCTCAATTCCATAAGTCATCACTGTCAACACACACTGGTCGAAGGCGGCGGTATTTCGGACAAGAAGATTCTACGTAACTTCCCAAAAGCAGCCCAGCCCTGTTGGATTCGACGATTGACCTCTTTCTCGAAGTTGGACCTTCCTAACTGGATAGTTTGTCCCAGGTATATGTAACTGTCAACAACTTCGAGAACAGAGTCTCCAATCTTTATAGGAGTTGGTACAACATGGGCATTAAACATGACTTTCGCCTTGTCAATGTTGATTTTAAGACCGACTCGCTTGGAGGCTCCACTGAGGTCTTCGAGCATAAAACTAAATAGTTCATAAGTTTTCTTTTACTGACCTCAGAATGAACCGTATCGCAAGATTTCCATAGCGCGTCGTACCACGACTCCTCGTTGATTCTCTGGGATATTGTCTCAAAGGATTTCTCTCTGGCCTTCTTTGATACTTCTGTCTCTTGTCGCGCGAACTTTACAGTCACCTGCAGGGTAAATATGATGTTATTATACTACAGGTAATAGCGTTGGTAAAATCTAATTAAACATAATAAAATTGTAACAAAGTGTGTGTTTCTCTGGCTGTATGTAGCATTGACGCAAAAATGGCTGAATGAAATTCGGCACGGCATAATTGACACAAAGGATACTTGCAATCCCAATAGCACAGTCAAGACCAAAAGTCGAGTTGCAATCTCACAAAACTATGGCCAAGCAATACTAGTTGTAGTTACGACCTTCTTCTATAATAAAGTTTGATACACACTCATACACTTGCTGCCCGCTTATGATTGTTAGGTACAACTTACTAATTTCAACGTCTACAGTAAGTGTTTCAATGGCCTAACGGTTTTCGCCTTGATAGGCGTTCAAGGTGGTTCGAGTTCAAATCTAATAACTTGCAAAAATATTTTTTAAATGTTTATTGGTGAGTTATGAATGCTGACAACAAAAATATCTAAAAATACCGATCTGCAACTTAAAGATGATACTTTCTTTTAAGATTTTTTCTATATTAGAGTCATTATAAAAAGATGACGGTAGACTTAAAAGAATCTGAATCACTACTTCACAAAAAATATTCCGCTACCTACAATAACTATTATTAGCTACAATAACTCAAATAATATTACTTAGCTGTTGTTGGTTGGTGAACATATAGTTACCAGTTTGTGTTATTAGTTTTACTTTTAATCAATATGCAGGCATATGCAGCAATATATCTCAAATATCATATGAAACCGGCTTTTGTGTAAGTTGTTTTTATTATTATTTATGTAAGGTGCAAACCAATCGCTTGTAGCAAGTGTGTAATAAAATTGTTATTGTTTTAGAGAAATACTGTAAGCCGTTGGAGGTCAAGGTCAAGAGGTTGGAGGACGAAGGTAGCTGTCGAGACAAGTGAAACGAAACGACAATATTTACCGTTGAATAAACTTTTAAATCGTGCGAAGAAGATAGGTTGCATTTGTGGTTTAAAAATAAATTGGCGAGGCTGGTGGAGTCATATCGAGCTAAACAAAAGCAAAACTATTTATAACAAAAACAGTGCAGAAGTGTCCTACAGAGTGTTTTAAATATATACCAATAAATATCTAAATAACGGACTCTAAACCATCTCTAAAGTAATTTAGCTAAGTGACAGTAATATGTTCGGTTGGCTTAATGGCTAACAGACGTCGCCTTTTGCAATTTCAATACAAATTACTTTTGGTAAATTATAAAAACAATAATTTCGGAATTCGATAAGAAATAAGTTCGTTTACTTTTGAACTAAGAAAGCGCTTGAAGATTATAATCTCATGCCATCAAACTCCGAAAAAAGTCACTACAGGATGGCAGCATTAGTACCATGCTATACACGCAAAAAAATTATAAATGTAATAAGCACTATTATGTGTTCTAAGTATAGATTATTTTATGATTGCAATAATATTCAGGTTAAGCTTCAATCCTCTTTTCTTTAAGAAAATGAATAATTAAGCTATAACCTCTTTAATCATAATATACGTATAATATTATAATTTTCATATCTAACAACCAAAAATGTTTTTTGTATTTTTTACCATAACAATATCATAAGTTTGTCAAGGGTTACTTTTATATAAAATATTACAATGCTGCCGTTTCAACGTTTGTTTCATTTGTTAGTATAAGTATATCTATACCGACTAATATATAACTTTATAATATATTTCATTATAATATGCTTATTGTTTTATTTTTATATATTTTTTATTATATTACCCCTATAGTAAACTAAAACATATAATAAAACCCTTTTTTGGGATAAATATTCAATAAATTTTCCTATTTGTTTAAATATTATTTGCAAACATTTTTACTTTAATATACAAATCAATTATCATAATTTTAAATTATATGAAACAACAAAAAGAGTTGCCTATAATAAGGATCGAACCCACAATCGCTCGCTTTTGATAGCACCATTGTTAAGTGCGGCCGCTAACTCAACTTCAAATGAAGTAACGAAATTTTGCATTACTTTAAAGAAAGACGAAGACTGCGATAAGATAATAATGCGGTAGTGTGCGTGGCCGGTTTAGCGCAGGCGACAGTAGTCTTTAAGGTGGGAATGGACTTCTACAGCTGATAGATAGTACATACCATACCATCATCATCATCCCAGCGTTAATCCCAGTCGCATCCAAAGCCTTTTTCAGCTTTGGAGTCTGGCGTCCGCTTTACCAGTCCATCTGCTTCTATGGCTAAACTTCGACATTTTCCGTGAAGCGACTGCCGTCTGACCTCCACAACCCGAAGGCGACATCGAAGCATTGCAGTTAGACCAATTCTTGGACTTTTGAGGGCTCCAACAACCCGTAACAAGTGCCACTAGATGTTCGTATGGCAACCGGGACCAACGGCTTAACGTGCTTTCCGAGGCACGACCAGACCAGTGCAAATATTCATATTCATAATTCATGCATAGAAATACTTGCACTATGCGGGGATCGAACCCGCGCCACCTTGCGCAGCAGCCGCGTCCGCTATCGCTACGCCACGGAGGCTGTCAGCTTCTAGTCTAACTGAATGCAGCTAGATGACTGCCTATCCAACCTCCACAACCCAGTTAATGAGTACTGTAATAGTAATATAATGCTATACTATATCATATATGTATAATAATATACAATACTGCTTAACTGACAGATTGAAGACTGGGTGTGAAATTTTCGAGCTTCTAATGACGTCTAATTACTGTCAAAGACTCACGAGTGACAGTTGGGATCCACCCTTTACAAAGTTTTCTGAAACTCAGAGGGGCTCGGTATTCTCTTAATGCTAACTTTACTTAAATTACCTGTTGTGCTTCAGGCTCTTTGTCTTCTTCGTCTGAATCTGTTTTGTTCTTATCATTCTTACGCTTGTCTTGCTTATCATAGTAGGAATAGGAAGGTCTCATTTGGACGATACCTATAAAGAAAACCTTAAACCGTGACTCCTTTTAAGATAACAATTTTGATTTTTTTACAATAAAAATTATTGCAATATTTTTGAGATTGTAATGTCAATATGATGATATACTGGTGTAATCTTTATTTAGAATTACTTTAAACTGCACTAAAAGTATTAGAGTAAAAATATACAATATGTAAAGAAAACCCTGTCCAATCCGTGAAGGTATTGTTAGGTATCGATAACTGATTCTACTAATTCCCACAAAGACAGGCTAAACTTAAAAAAAAAATCCCCCTAAAAAAATAAATATTATTTCGCAAAAAGAGGTAACTTAATACATGTGCAGTATGCAACCTCTTCCGCGGGTGGTAGGAGGCAGGGCACGCGGCACCTGTGACGTGGTTGCTTCGCTATTCGCTTATAATAACACCGGTGTTGTCACTATTTTAAAAATTACCAAATTTCGGGGAAATTGGAATTAATTCCCGGGAAAAAAGGATTATTTCAAAATTCATTAGTATTGTTACTATGATGATTATGTAAAATTTTATATTATATTTGGTCAAGTGTTAACCTAACCTTTATTATCCTTATGGGTCGGACAGGGTTTTCTTTACATATTGTATAGTGTGTTGTGTTTTTAAACAACTTCTTAAAAAAAGAGATCACAATAAATAAAGATTATTTTAAGGTTTTTCATACAGCAGTAGCACATACCTTGTACAGGAGTACAGTGTAACTCCTTATCTTGCAATATGGCCACAGCATAATGCTGTGTCTCAGTGCAGGGAGCACAGCTCTCATAGACAATCTTGTCCATGATGCCATGTCTAAAGTATTGAGACTTATCTTTCTCTTTGACATGCCATGATGATTCCTGTTCACAAAAAATATTTATGATACTATAGCTGTTAAGCATGGGCTATACATGCCTGTAACCTACACAAAAATATGCACATAGCATACAAAAACAATGTAACAAATTAGAATCTGATTTATACCGGTTGGCCATCAGTATTGAGCGCTATCTGCTCGCCCTTGGACGAACAATACTTCTCACTGTACGTGTCCAAGCCGACTTCTAGTCGCACCATCTTGTTCTTAGGCTTTATAGATGCATTAGAAACTTTCAGGTCTTTCCAGTCCCTATTGGCTGGTCTCACTGGATACTGATATATGTACAAGTTCGGTGCTAACGCCTGAGACAGAAACACAGGTATCTGCAACGAAAAAAGGGCAATATTTAACCAAAAGCGACGTTTTTCCCACAACAACATAACCTAATGAACTACCACGTTGTAAACGAATTATAGCTACTATTTTACCTCCTGCACTACTGGATCTTCTTCCTCCATTTTGCTATAACGAATTTTTGCAAACAAAGCTATAACATGATCGGGATAAAAAATAAAAAAAATTAAAATCACACCACAACACCACTGTGACAGACAACCACCATTTTTGACAGATTTTTTTTTTTGTTTTATTTCGTCCATTTGGAACAGGCTAAAGTCAGAGACCATACTGCCATGTCTTCAGTAATTAATTTTCAATATTTGTAACTTATCCTCCTTTTTTTTTTTTTTTTTCCTGCGTCCAATGCTGGACAAGAGCGACCCTCGCCTCTGGCCGGACGGCCTCCCTCACCTCTGGGGCCGGACGCTCACCCAGCGCCCTGCGCCCCGCCGTCCACTCGTACACTCTGGCGAGCACCCACGTCTCGAGCTCCCAAGGTGGGGTGCCCGCCAGAGCGCACGCCGCTGCAAAGCCCACCGTGCGGTAGGCCCGCGATGCCCGCTGGGCGATGGCCCTTTGGGGCGTCCGAAGGGCGGTGAGGTTCTTCCTCCTATGGAGGGAGTCCTCCCAAATCGGGGCCCCATAAAGGGCCATACTCCGCAGTATGCCGGCGTATAGACGCCGGCACTGCATGCTTGGCCCTCCCATATTTGGCATCAGCCACGAGAGAGCTCCCGCAGCCTTCAGCAGGCGCGACGACAGCCCGCTAAAGTGCGGGCCGAAGAGCCACCTGCTGTCTAAGATGAGGCCCAGATATTTCATCTGGGCCTCAACCCCGACCCTCACCCCCTCCACATAAATGTGGCCCAGGCGGCGGATCCCTCCCGCACTAAGGATCCGGCCGCCGACGCCAAACTGGCCGCCTCCCGGAAGGTGCTCCCGCGGGAAGTGAGGAGAGTGTCATCTGCTATGCAGATGACACTCGTGCTTCGAAGAAGGGTTCCCCGCAGGAGCCAGTCATAACCGACGTTCCACAGAAGAGGCCCTAGAACGGACCCCTGCGGAACGCCGGCTCCGACAGCGTATCGCCGGAGTTGGCCAGCCCCGTCTACAAGGAAGACAGTACGGTCCTCCAAGTAGCTGGCCAGGAGGCCCCGCAAGTACAGGGGCACTCCGTGGAACCGGAGCGCTTCCAGGATGGTGGAGTGGGGGACGGAATTGAAGGCGTTGGCAATGTCGAATGACACAGCCAACACTCCGTCCCCCACTCGCACCGCCTCTGTCACCTGGCCCTTTAGACGGGCCAGGGCGTCCACTGTCGAACGACCAGCTCGAAATCCGAACTGGGCGTCCGACAGGTCCGGTTCCACGCTCCGCAGATGCCGCTTGAGACGGCCGGCGATAATCCCCTCGAACATTTTTCCGACCTCATCGAGCAAAACGATGGGCCGGTAAGCCGAGGGGAGTCCGCCGGCCGCCCTTCCTTCCGGAGGAGGCACAGTTGGCCTTCCCGCCATGGTTTCGGGAACCTCCCCGACGCGAAGCACGTCCCGACGTGGCCGCCATGGCCACCACCCGTGCGGGGACCCCGTCCGGGCCGGGAGCCGTCTTTTTCCAAATTCCTCCTCTGAGACCGGAGGAGGAGAAGCTTCCTCCTCCTCAGAGGAGGAATTTGGAAAAAGACGCGGGAAACGAAAGGAGATAGGTTTAGGTTAGATTAGGTTAGGATAAGTTTTGAGGGAGTCATTGACCGAGGTATGCAACGCCAGCATGCCTCGGTCAAGACGTCCGCCTCCCCGACGCGCCGTTTATTGGTGGTCGGAGGAGTTTTTTCAAATTCCTCTGAGGAGGAGGAAGCTCCTCCTCCTCCGGAGTTCTCTTAAGAGACTCTTAAGAGGAGGAGTTTTTCCAAATTCCTCCTCTGAGACCGGAGGAGGAGGAGCTTCCTCCTCCTCAGAGGAGGAATTTGGAAAAAGACGGCTCCCGGCCCGGACGGGGTCCCCGCACGGGTTTTTCCAAATTCCTCCTCTGAGACCGGAGGAGGAGGAGCTTCCTCCTCCTCAGAGGAGGAATTTGAAAAAACTCCTCCGACCACCAATAAACGGCGCGTCGGGGAGGCGGACGTCTTGACCGAGGCATGCTGGCGTTGCATACCTCGGTCAATGACCCCCTCAAAACTTATCCTAACCTAATCTAACCTAAACCTATCTCCTTTCGTTTCCCGCGTGCGGCCGATAAGGAGGAAGTTTGGGTAAGGTCATGATGTGGCCACTATGCTACAATATTTCACTGTTCTTTATAAATTATTCACTGAATGCACTTTTTATTACATAAATCACGCGCTTGTATTTAGTAAACAACACTATAAATAATTTTAAAAGGCCAATGAAAAATGTGCGTGACACTCATCTTGACATTCCCGCCAAACTCCAAACAAAGAGTATAGTAAGTATAGAGAAAGTTTTGGCGGAAAGCTAAGATGAGTGCCACGCCGCGCCGTGGCCGCTGCGGCCACGATCGCTACCGCTGCGCCACGGAGGCTGTCAAAAACATAAATACTGGTATAATTCAGAAAGGGACAGAGAGCTATTAGGACGCTTTCGCCCTCGGACCGTGTTCTCTTCAAATAAGGTTTTATTTTCGATCGACCTTGCTGTTCTTGCGATAGAGTCTTCTTTTAACACATACTTGACTTATGCAAGTTCACATTCCAGTTTAGGTATGATTTCCTTGCTATAGAGGTTCACTTCAATACCTACTGAGTTTTGGCGGGAATGTCAAGAGGAGTGTCACGCTCATTTTTCATTGGACTTTTAAAATTATTTATAGTGTCGTTTACTAAATAAAAACGCGTGATTTATGTAGTAAAAAGTGCATTCAGTGAATAATTCATAAAGAACAGTGAAATATTGTAGCATAGTGGCCACATCATGGCTTTGTACCAAAACTTCCTCCTAGTGTCTGTTCACGCGAGAAACAAAAGGAGATAGGTTTAGTTAGGATAAGTTTAGGATAAGTTAGGATAAGTTACAAAAGAAGACAAGATATAATTAAGATTTGGCTTAAAGGTCTTAGAAACCAGGCCATAAAATCCCCAAAAAAAAATCACTACCTACTCTATAGAATAGAATACTATTTTATTAAGTAGGTAAACCATATAGATTACAGAACATAAATAAAAAAAATTACAAAGGGTGACACAATGGGCGGTCTTTTCGCTAAGAGCGATCTTTTACAAATAACCTTTGGATGGTATATTATGGGGAAGGAGAGAGAAATAATGTAGGTAGTCTACAGTGTACTATTTACATAGATTATACAATAACGTACGTTAAGTGTAGAACACTAGTTTAAATAAATGTATAAATCTAATTAATAAATACAATACAAGAGCAATTAAAATATAATAATATGTTTACATAGAGAGGAAGTGCTTCTTTATCATAGTTATAAAGGTTACGCCTTACGGACACGGGCAAGTCATTTCATAGCCGAACTGCTTGTACAGTAAAGGATTTATCATAGAAACTAGTTGAATGCATCGGCATGTCTAATATCAGGTTTTCCGATGACCTCAGTTAACTATTGTGTGTCATGAAAGAACTTCAAACGTTCTCTAAGATAACAGGGGGTTTTAGGATTAAACAAAATGCTGTAGAGCTGAAATAGGATATGAGAATTCCGGCGAAGACGTATGGAAAGCCACTTAAGCTTTGTACGAAATTCAGATATGTGATCATATTTGTACAGGCCAAATATAAATCTTATGCAAAAGTTTTGAAGACGCTCAAGTTTATCTAGTTGTGCCTCAGTAAGATCCGTATAACTGATATCTGCGTAGTCAAGAATGGGAAATAAAAGTGATTGTGCAAGCGCAGTAGGAAGAAAGTTACGCAGCCGTCTCAGAGATAAGTCTCTAAAATAAATTTTTGCATCTGGTAAGCCAGATGCAAAAATTTTGCGACTGACATCCTGTAGATGTGGATCCCAGGAAAGATATTTGTCGATCCAAACCCCAAGGTTTTTAACCTTCTCACTGAACGGAATAGCAGTTCCGTTAAATTGAACTAGGGGAAGTTGCGACTAGTCTATTCTGTGGGGAATATCCTTGAACTGCCAATAACAATGGCCTGAGTCTTCGATGGGTTAACATGCAACCCATGCGCCTCACTCCACTCACAGATTCAGAACAAATCCTTGTTGATAATTTGAATGACATCAGCTAAATTTGAACGTCCAGCTTCTTTATAAATCTGCAAATCATCTGCATAAAGGTGGTAGGAGGAAAGAAGGTTTTTGGTGATGGAGTTAATAAATATTACGAAAAGTAAAGAAGATAAAACGCCGCCCTGAGGTACACCGGCAGAAGTATAGCACCACGAAGAGTAAGACTCTTCTATGCATATATGTTGCTGACGGCCATACAGGTGTCTACAAAACCAGTCAATCGCCGTTGGAGATATGTTAAGCGAGCGAAGCATGCCAAGTAGGATATCGAAATCGATAATTTATTATTTATTTATTTATTTATTTAATCCTTTATCTGTTAACATTACAGGTAAGACCCAATGCGATAACAAGGTATTTAAAACATTACAAATCTACTTATATCTAGAGAAACCATACATCATAATAAACTAAATACTTATTAGCTTACACAAATAAAATAAAATAATAATAACTGAAATAGCAATGCTCCTAAAAATCCTTATAATAAAGTAATTTTTAATTATAATAAAATAAAAAAAAATAAGATTTATCTATCTCGAAAACACAAATTATGTAACAAAATCCTTGTGAATTCACTCGGCTGACATGTAAAAATGTCTATTAGCTCGTGCACAACATTAATATCACGAATAGCTTGCGTGACCGCGGCTTTGGCCAATAAATTAGTCCTAGCCACAGGCACCGCCAACAGAGGCTGACGCCGCCGCCTCCCTACATAGTTGTCAGGTACCCAGAAACTAATTGTTTTTAGTACATCAGGGTTATGTACCAGTCCCCGAATCAATTTTACCAAATAAGTGGCCAGAGCAAATTCTCGACGCACCTTCAGTTGGTTGTACCCGACCATGCCCAAGACGAATAGAGAAGGGTACATCAACGGATACAACGGGTACACACCATACAACTTATAGTACAAGTGACGTGTGAATTTATTCTGCACGCGTTCTAGCATCAGTGAATATTTACTCTCATGAGGCGCCCATATGATTGCACTGTGCTCCAAATGACTTCTGACTAATGCATCATATAGGGCTCGGACTGCAGAGATATTTGTGAAATCACGTGTTTGTCTCAATAAGAATCCTAGATTTCTATACGCTTTCTTACAAATTTTAATTATGTGCTCACGGAACAATAGGTCGGGGGACATGTAAACACCTAAATCGCGGACCTGTGTGACTCGTTGCAATGGTGTATTTTCGAGCATGTACTCATGAAGCAGAGGTGAACGCGCGCGAGTAAAACTTATTATTGAGCATTTTGACACATTGAAATACAACTTATTTTCATGACTCCATTGAACTATCCTATCAATGTCATCCTGCAAGCACTTGCAGTCTGTTTCATTCTTAATTTCAAGCAGCAACTTGAGGTCATCTGCAAACAACAAACAAGAGCCATGTTTGACGACTTCCGGTAAATTATTTATCATAATTAAAAATTCCAGAGGCCCCAAATTGCTGCCCTGACTCACTCCGGATCTGGTGTAATATGAATTAGATTCCCAACCATTGTAGTCGACATACTGCTGCCTCTGTTTCATGTAACTAGCAAAAAACTGTACTAATTGTGGCTTGCACCCAACCTCGGTCAGCTTCCTTAATAAGATATCGTTATCCACAGTGTCAAATGCTTTTCTAAAATCAAGATAAACCGCGTCAACCTGCACTCCAGCATCCACCGCTGGCACCACCCTCGTCATAAAGCTAAGGAGGTTGGTGGCTGTGCTTCGACTCGGTCTAAATCCGTGTTGTGCGTCCGACAGTTGTCCGTGTATCTGTGCCTGTAAGCAGCGCTGCAACGCTGACTCAAACACTTTAGCCGGAGTCGACAACACGGCCACTGGTCTATACCCATCAATGTTAGATCCTGCCTTACCTTTGGGTACTGGAATGACTCTGGTGATTTTCCAGCGGGTCGGAAAAGTGGCTGAGTTCAGGCTTGTGTTAAATATATAACGCAATGGTTCCGCCAGTACTCTACTACAGTCTTTAACAAGAAAAGCTGGTATACCATCCGGACCCGCCGATCGCTTGGCCTTTAAGCGTACAAGGGCAATGCGTACGTCCTCGACAGTAAGCTGCTCGATCTCCACTTCTGTACAGTTCCCCATCATCGCCGATGCTGACGCCTCTTGTGGATTCAGTCGTGGCGGTTCAGTACTATATACGGACTCAAAAAAGGCAGCAAACTGGTGAGCACATTCGCTGTCAGATAGATACTTACCGTCTTTTACAATGGCATGTCTACCCATCGCACCTCGCTGTGATCTTATAAACTGCCAAAACGACTTTGGGTCCTTAGCAAATTGACATTGCATTTTTGTTTTGTGTTGTAAGTAAGCAGTGTTAATTAATTTCTTAATATGGGATCTGAATTCTGAAAAATTAGAGTAATCCATGCTACTTTTGTTTTGTTTATACCTTTTGTGAAGTACCGCTTTTGTTTTTAACCCGCTTATTATCTCAGTCGTATACCACACCGGATAAACAAATTTTGATT